>JAUMHP010000052.1:1250086-1261567 GCA_032361065.1 Enteromius trimaculatus | reverse complement strand
ACGTTTGTAGTCAGCAGATGCTTTCCAGATCAAGAGATCTTTAACAGACATCTTGCAGACGTACGTGTGCTATCTGGTTATTAGATGTCTTTAAGATGTTCATGATTTAGAATGTGTGTAAAACTGACATCTGAAAGACGTCTGCCAGACGTTTGTAGACAGCAGATGCTTTCCAGATCAAGAGCTCTTTAACAGACGTCTTGCAGACGAACGTGTGCTATATGGGTAGTTATTTTAATGTGAGAAACTGCTGGAATTGATTTAGTGTGTGTGAGAACTGTCCGAGTGAATCGAACTGAACACTTTGAACGAAAGTGATTTGAGATTCATGAATCTTGGCTGCCGATTAAAAACACAAGACTTTGGTGATATATCATCAGGAACTAATGATTACAAGTCCTCCTGGAAGACAAAACAAGGCTTTCCTCTGCTTACCACTGTATATTTGCATTAGTTTAGTATGCGTTAAGCAAAATTCAGTACACTGTTTTTAATGATGCACACTTTGTACAGGAAAGCAGATGAACCCTGAATATGAATGCAGTGCGACTACAATTGTCCCTAACACAACACTTAACCATTGACTGTATTGCGCTCATATTCCAGCCTCATCTGCTTGCCAGTATAAAGTATCATCACAAGGTGTGTGCTGGATTTGATCTTTTAATATCACTGTTTTAAAGGCACTTTAAGTGTGTTCACATGACATTTTATAATTTCACAGTTTTTAATTGAAATACTGAGGTGGATGTATTGCAAAAGGCCAAAACTTACATTTTGTTCACACATCTTTTTATGAGATGATCTAAATATTGTGCATGAGTGAACTGTGTGAATGAATCAAATTGATTTACAAACAATTTCATACCTTTTTTTTCTAAACTGGTTGAGCAATAAGGTGATTCATTTTCTAATAAGGCATCACCTGGTTCTTAACAGCTGACTGAAAACACACCTGATTGGCAATGATTCATCTCCAAAAGATTTATCAAAAATAATATTATCCACTCTGAATGTGCGAGACTTTCAATACTTTAATCCGTATTGGTAACAAAGAATTACAAACTATTTGCGCTACAAACCAGTGTGTTTATGTTTATGACGTTGCATTAAAATTACATGATAACAAATACAAATTTGCAATATCAAGCAGCATAAGGGACTATATTTGTACAACTGCACTACTGTCAGTCCCCTGAACAGTATCTGCCGCAATGTGCAATTTACAACCAGAACACATCGCAAACAACTGCATCCCATAATGCAATGCACGTGCAAAAATACGTGCATGTCTCTAATGCATATGAATGATGTTGGGTGAAATTCATGTGTGTGTTTGTGTGTGTGTTTACATGGGAGTGCTTACAGTGAAGGTCAGTGTGTGTGTGCGAGATGATCCTGTCCCACCACAGTGGAAATGGCACCATAAGAAGGTCAAGCTGAGAAAAAGGTGTGTTTGTGTGCGTTAGGGGAAGAGTCTGTGGTCGGAAAGTTACATGCACATACTGTGAACCACAGCGGACAAACAGAGAGGCGGCTGGAGGGCTGCGATGCTGGTGAGTGTGTGTGAATGTCTTAGTAGTACCTAATTCAGTAGCATCTTCACACGTATTCTCTTTAACTTCCCCTGCTTTCACAAAAACAATGAAGTGCGAATTCTTCAAATTAGTTTTAAATAGAAAACTGTGCACAAAGGACAAAAGCCTAAGATCCGCCCTGCAGTGGATCATACCCACTGCTGTGCATAGCAACAGCCTAGCAACAGCCTAAAAACCAAGATCACAGTCATTATTCAGATGTAAAAATGAACTGAAGAGGCAGAAGATGCAGTGTGTGGTGGGTCCTGCTAAGGTTCCTCTTTAAAACTGAAAGGCAATGAAAAGGAGCTTTTGTTGTTGTTGGAGAGAGCGTGAGACAATAGTCCAGTCGGCTGTTTGTCGCTGTGGTTTGTACCGATCATCTCGACCTTTTGACTGCGGAAAGCAACCTTCATTGAAGTCACTGTCAGTAATGATATCAGAGTGGGCGTTTGACTGACACTGCATGAATGTGTGAATACGTACAGAAAGCTGACCAAATTAGTCAATTCCGTCATAATTTATCCAAACCGTTAAATCTAAATAGAAAGCGATATAAAAGCTCTGATTCACATGCATTAAAACAAGTAGCATCAGCACGTGTTGCACCAGATTTGGTGTGTCTGGACGCATCATATTTAAACATTTCTGATTGTTATTGTCAACATTTAATGCTACTGTACGTAGTGTCTTGCATGTAACTTATTACATTACAGATGACAAGATTAGGTACTTGTAATTAGAGAATAATATATTTAACAATTCTCAGATTACAGTTACTTTTTTTTATAGATTACATGATGACACACTATTCAAAACACCAAGACTTTTGGCATGTAACGTCATTGTCATGTTAATGTTGTTAATGCAGGGACTCCCAAGCATGCTTGGCAGCTAAACCCATTTGATATCTTTAATATTAGTTAATATTTCACAATTGGCATATTGACAACATGCAATAACTTTGGTAGCGCTTTATTTTACAGGACTGTGACTCATGTACATGCTATGTACTTATCATAGTAATTACCAGAGCTAGGTAAAAACTAAGCACTAAACCTAATCTTACCTTATGTAGTTACTTTACATTACCAGGTCTTTCTTGGGCTAGGTACAGTATACTGTAAGTACATGCAAGTAAACATACTGTAAGATAAAGAGCAACCCTACCTTTGCAAATCGAATATTGACAGTTTTCTGATTTTGGTCAATAGTCGCGTTGACATGCAGGTAAACAAATCAAATATTTCTATTTTTAGTGTTCAACTTTTAAAGTTACTTTTATGTTACAATCGTATGATTTATTTATTAGCTCACAAACACACCCAAAAGTAAAAACATGAGTAGCCTAAACTAGAATTTGATACACTTACACTTTTCATCAAGTAATCTGTAATGGATTACATTTGTAAGTAATCTACCCAGCACTGTTTATAACACACAAAATCCTTTGATGCTGCTTTTTCAGCTTGACCGCCCTATTCGCTCAAATGTAGGAGGGAAGGTTTATTATAAATCTCTCTATAATGCTTCAACATCACAAACCCAATAAGAAGTACTCCTTAAGAAAGTGATACGTTCTGCAGTACCTTTTTCTCAATGATTTCAGCTGCGAGATGCTTCGCCTGTTGGAAGCTGAGGTGTCCCTCAGCGATCTGTACATCCTCTTTGAGGAGCCCGATCTGAAAGTAGACTCGTATGGGCCCCTGTGTGGAGGACTCAGGCCCCATGGACAGCAGAGAGAAGGCCCCTGAGAGAAAGAGAAGAGTTAACGCAGATCAAACGGCGCTCCTTCAGATGTTTACAGGTTTGCCACAGCCTACCTGCACCCGTCTTGGCATTTCTTGAAGTGCTTTACAGCAATACCTCTACAATTTCCTCATTTATTGTTTATTGTTATCCACATATCATCATCAGAAAGTCTATAAAAGCTTTTGGTATTTGAAGGCCCCCAAAGGCTCATTCAAGTGCAAGGCAGCGACTGAAACTAGCATTAACCTGCCTAAGATTAACATAAAGATTAATGCTTGATATAGTCAAGCTCGAAAGAGGAACTTACCCGAGACATAACTGCTGATGTCAAGGCTTTTTGGGCGGTGGTTTGAGTTGGCTGCCATTTTCTTCACATTGGTGAGTTGTAACTAGCACATTTAGCAGCCCCGTTTTAGACGCTACTGCTGCTGCTGCTGCTGCTCTGGTTTCCTTGTGCGAAAGCTTCAGCCGACAAACGACAGGCAGCTGAGACAGGAAGTTGACACTCAAACTTCAGTGTTTCTGTGTGTGACATGAGTGGGTCTGACGAGCTGCCCACCAAACACTTCTGACCTTATCTGATGAACTTTCAAACTGGCGGAAACTCAAGGCAAATATGGCAACAACTGAAGAACTAATAGCTTTTAAACAATTAGGGTGTTTCTTGTCTGGATTGACAGATAGACAGAATGATGGATGGATGGATAGACATAAAGAAAGACTGACAGATAGACAGAGATATAGATAGATAGATAGATAGATAGAGAGACACACACACACAGATAGACACAGATATAGATAGACAGATAGATACACAGATAGACACACATACAGACAGATATAGATAGACATAAAGCTGACAGATAGATAGATAGATAGATAGATAGACAGACAGATAGACAGACATAAAGATGACAGACGGACAGAGAGATAGACATAAAGATGATAGACAGACAGAGACTGATAGATAGACACACAAAGAGATAGACAGACAAAGTTGACAGATAGATAGATATCTGACAGACAGACAGACATAAAGATGACAGTCGTACAGACAGACAAAGATGACAGACGAACGGATAGATAGATAGACAAAGATGATAGACAGACACACAGAGAGATAGACAGACATAAAGACGACAGACAGACAGATAGACCGATAGATAGATATATAGATAGATAGACAGACAGACATAAAGATGATAGAGAGACAGACAGACGGTGATAGAAAGATAAAGATGATAGACAGATATATTTCTAGCTCATTTAATGACACATACAAACATTATTTTGGTTTGAAAAGCAGAGTTTATTCCGAACCTTTTATTAAAACATACAGGAGGTTGGCCCCGTTCACAAGTGAAACATCATCTCTGAGGAAGGACTACATTCTGCAGAGCTGCTAGACGTGTCCCTTCACAGCTGATCTGGGGACGCCGGGCTGCTTCTAACGACGCTACGCTATTTGAGCAGGACAGGGGGCGCTGTTCTGAGATCAGTGCAGAAGGGCAGCACAGTCTAACCGCTGAGACGCACGTTAATAACGGTCATGTGGCGAGAGGAAGGCATCACAAATCATCAGAAAACATGACAAACAAGACAGCCAAAGGTGGGTCACATTCAGAAGTGATGTGTAAACAGCATTATTACTAACTACACACCTGTCTGTGCTAGCATGAGGCGGATACACAAGTGTGTTTGTGTCTGGTCGTGAGTTAAAAATTCAGTATTGTACAATCAATAGTGACATTCATATCTATCGCTCTGACACTGTGTTTCAACTTTTCCAAAAACTTCTCTCTCTTCACTCCAGCACTTTCTAGAACCCTTCTTTTTATTCAGCTTCACGTAATCATTAGCATGAACACATTGGCCACTTTTTGCAATACATTCTGTTTGAGAAAATCTCTCGTGTCATATTTCACCGCAAAACCAACAGTAAACAATTACAAAGTTGGAGAATTATATAGAATTAAGAGTATTTTAAGGAAAATTGTGCATAATAAAGACGTTTAGCATTGTGGCATTATCAACAATTAAGTACATTTAAACCCCTAAATTATTAACAGTGTAATAATGTAAATTACTGCACAATGTCAAAAATTTTAGTTTGGGATTTTAATGTATAGCTATAGAGAGAGGGGCGTATACACATACAAACACATAATATTAGAAATCAGAGGAAAAATGTGCTTCACTAATAGTAATGTGACACTACAAACAACAACTTTTTCTTGAAAATATGATTGCATATGATTTGAGGTGAAATATGACTGATCTATTTATGAGATTCGCCCATTTGTGTGGCATGGTTTCCAAAGCTAGTGTCATCTTCACATTCAGCGATCACTCGCCTCTGATGAAAACAAGAAAAATAATTCAAATAAACCCAAAATCAAACACACACATCCTTAATCAATGCAAAAAAAAGAAGAGAAACGGAGTCACATGGAGGTGCAAACGTTTACATACAAGTACACCAAGACATTTGGTGTTCCTGTTAGGATATGCAATTGAAGAGATAAAACAAAAACAAAAAACAATAGGATTTGTCCTTTTTAGCCACATCTTTATATTCTGGTGGCTGGAAAATCATATAAAATGAAAAACACGTCACATTTTAAACTGATGGAAAATTCCAGTTATATAAGCTTTGCCTTTTCCACCGATCTTTTGACAGACCGAGCGGAAGTTTGACTTGCTTTAAGATAAAATGACTTGAGCGTTCGGAATCTATATTGGCTAATAAATAAGAGCTCTAGCTCAAATCAGCTTTAAATCGTAAAGCAGAAATCCTTCATTGTACCGTTTAACACGATTTCCAGTCGCTCCAGGACAGATATCCAGCTACAGTGTAAACGAAATACTTGTGCGCTAATTTCGCAAAACGAAAAGACCTTAAATAATTTAAATCATTATATACATCAAACTCAGAAGGCAAAAGTGAGGTCGTACCAGTCAGTGCTCTCGAACTCCTCCACTAACGCTCATATTTTTCGTAAGTGCATTCGCAGTAGTTTTTCGCACCGTTTCAACTTGGTGAGGTGGTTTCGTGGAAGTTGTTAGCATTCACAGCGTCTGTGCATCTACTATATATGAACTCTATGTTGTCTAAATGGCAAACATATGCATTGATAACTTGATCGTTGTATGCTAAACTACGCGATTTTGACGCCATGCTATGATGTCATTTCACCACTGGATGTCTGTGGTCTAGCGTGATAGCGTGCGTTTGATCTCGCTAATGGCGAAGCAGAGAGATGAAGCCCAGAATTGGCAAGCGATGCGAAACTAAAAAACATGTTTTTGCTTTTAAGATCTTTTTTCTTAGGAAAACGTTTGGAATAAGGATCTTTAAATGATAATTTTGATTCAAGTAGGTAGCAAACAGCCTCTCCGTTTGGTTCCTTTTCCGCGTCCAGGCGTCGTTTCTAACTGATCAGAGAGCTGCGTCTGGTCAGGTCCACATTACTAGCGCTCAGTCCTCTGGACTCTGACAAGCCGCTGTTAGATTCCTGAAGACACACAAATCACATGAAATTTTTCTCATTTTTTCTGGTAAGGACAAGGACACTCAAGGACAACTTACAGTGTATGTGTAAGTACAATGGTTAAAAACAAAACAGATAGAAAAACTGCTGAGAATTACATAAAAAAACCTGTCGAAACAAACAGGTTTTTAGACGAGATTTAAAAACTGCGAGACTTGGACTTTTACGGACCTCGACAGGAAGTCTGTTCCATAAAAAAGGTGCCGCATAACCGAAAGCACGTGACCCGTGAACCGTCCGTGTACGTGGAAGTAGACCTTAGGTTAAGCGATGGGATATGTATATCGAGAAGGTCTAAAAGATAATAAGGTGCCAAGTTGTCGAGTGCTTTAAAAGTAGTATTTTAAAATTTACACGGTATTTAACAGGAAGCCAGTGCAAATTTTTTAAAACAGGAGTGATGTGTTGGGAACTAGGAGTTTTTGATATAACCCGTGCTGCAGCATTTTGTACTAGCTGTAATTTATGGAGTACTTTTGAAGGGAGCCCATAAAATAAAGCATTGCAATAATCAATTCTAGATGTAACAAGAGCATGCACAAGAATAGCCTTACTCTTCGTTGAAAGGGCGGGACGCAATCTGTTAATATTCCTAATATGGAAGAATGCAGAACGGGTAACACTATTAATATGAGCTTCGAATGACAGTGTTTGATCAAAAATTACTCCCAGGCTTTTGACCTGGGTGGATAGAGGAACATTAAGATTGTAAATTAAAATAGAGGAAATGTTTGCCTTTCCTAGTGTTGATTTTGAACCCACAAGAAGAATTTCAGTTTTACTATTATTCAGCTTGAGAAAATTCCATGAAAACCAAACCTTTAACTCTTCAAGGCACTAGAAGAGATAGAAGAGACAACAGTGAAATTTAATGGCATATTTCCTAAAAATGCTCCCTACTGGAAGAAGATAAATAAGAAATAGGAGAGGTCCAAGCACAGAGCCCTGGGGGACACCAGTGACGACTGGAGCAGTGGTTGAATGAAACTGTTTGAGTTGATCTGAAAAATAGGAGTGTAACCAGGAAAGCGCTGTACCAGTAATACCAATAGATGTCAATAAATCTGTGCAATAGTATAGTGTGTGACAGTATCAAAAGCTGCGCTAAGATCAAGGAGTATAAGTCCAGAATCAGCAGCTAATAGAAAGTCATTAGATATCTTTACAAGTGCGGTCTCAACACTATGTTGAGAAGAAACCCAGATTGGAACGTTTCGAAAAGGCTATTACTGGAAAGATAATCACAAAGCTGGGAAGTAACAATCCTTTCAAGAGTTTTAGCCAAAAACGGCAAATTTTTAATTGTCAAATTAAAAAGTCGAGCCCTGGTTTCTTAAGTACTGAAGTTAGCACTGCAGTTTTAAAACCAATGGGAACAATACCAGAAAGAAGTCTACCAGTCTTCAGTGTCACATGATCCCTCAGAACTCACTGTATTTTGCTGATTTCTCATTATTATACACACCTGTGAGGTTTCTTCTGCGCTCTTGTTGAGGAAGTTTAAGGAGCTCGCCCTCTTCATCCTTTTGAACAAAACAAGCAGTTAGATCATCATGTCTAGTCAGCTGGTTTAATCCAAGGGTGCTGTGCTGGACTCTCACCCGGGGTTGCGTGGCTCCTGAGGGCCGCTGCCCTGCAGCTTCTTCACCAGCATCTCACTGCTGCGCCGCAGCGCTTCACGAAGCTTCCCGAACGAGCCGCTCCTGCGCAGGCCGCCGTTACCATCCTGTGCCCAGAATACACAACTTCAGGTGTATATTTAAACACAACATCAGCCAAAAATGATAGATAAATTAGATTTATTTATGTTATATTTTTAAAGTCTCTTCTGTTCACCAGGGCTGCATTAATTTGATCAAAAATATACAAAAAAATGCTAAATGTTATTACAATTTAAATAACTGTTTTCTATTTGAATATATTTTAAAATATAATTTATTTGTGAGAGGCATAACTGTATTTTCAGCATCGTTACTCCAGTCTTCAGTGTCACGTGGTCATATTCTTATTTGCTGCTCGAGAAAAACATTTCTGATTATTATCAATGTTGAAAACGGTTGTGCAGCACAATATTTTGGTGGAAGCTGTGATACACTACTAAGTTTTTGTAAATAAAAAAACAGAAAAAACTTTTATTTAGCCAGCATGCATTAAATTGATTCTAAAGTGACAGTAAGAATATTTATAATGTTATACATAAGTTCTTTCAACTTTATTAATCTAAGAAAACTGAAAAAGGGGTTTTCACAAAAATATGAAGCAGCACAAATGTTTTCAACATTGATAATTGATTACATTGATTTCTTGAGTCAACATTTCAGAGTGATTTCTGAAGATCATGTGACACTGAAGACTGGAGAAATGATGCTTTCATCACAGAAATAAATGACATTTTAGCATGCATTTACAAAGAAAACAGTTCATTTAATTTGTAATAATAGTTCAGATTATTTTTGCAGTATTTTTAATTAAATAAATGAAGCCTTGGTGAGCAGAAGAGAACAAAAAACAATGGCTCTGCAGGCTCCACTGACCCCGCTCCACTCGGCTTCGTCTCCATCACAGTCTCCTCGGGGGCCTCCGGGGCCGTTTACTCCATCCCGACTCTGACGTCTGTCTCCTCCAGCATAACCTCCATCCTTCAGAAGCTCCACCACCTTACTCTGATTAATGGCATCGATGCCCTGACAGACACAAGAGCCGATTTCAAGAGCTTTCATGCTGTTATTTCTGTTCTGTTCATTAATTTTATATTAGTTGTAAGTCAATTCAACTAAAGAATCAAAGGTAGAGTAAGTAGAATAGAGAAGTTAGTGAGGTTTTCTTAACAATGTTCTCTTCCTGTATGAGTCATCTGCACAGGAAGTCAAGCTCAAGTTTTGTAGGTCGAGCATCAGGTGGAAAATGCAGCTCGTACCTGCTTGCGGTTTTTCGTGGCACACTCCTCCAGCGTCTCGGCGGCCTCCAGTTTGCCTTGCCGGCGGTACAGAGCACCCAGACTCTTCAGCGTGGTGTTAACAGTGGGGCTGCTTGAGAGAAACGCACAGAAAAATCACTGAGTCCTTCACACTTTGATACCCATAATCCCCTGGGGCACACCTGCACACTCACCTGTCCACTTTGCAGGCTTTGTACCAGCTGCCGTATTCACCGTAGGGACCAGAGTCCTTCCTATTACCCTGGAAATGAGCATCAGACAAACTGAATATACACTGAAATCAATTCATACTGAACACAACAGATTAAAATATCATATAAATAATATAAAACATACTAAATATTCAAAATATTTGCATTCAACATCAAAATAATTTATTAATATTAACCCTGGTTAAAAGAAATTGTATTGAAGAAATACATTTCATATTTTGTTTAGTAAAACAACATCATAAGGCTTAAATAAAATTGTGTATGAACATACATCATATTTAATATTCATAAAATATGCACATTATTGGTTGAGGTTAGTACGATTTTTTAATGTGCTTGAAAATAGTATTTTTTGCTCACTAAGGCTGCATTTATTTAGTCAAAAATACAGTAAAAAAAAAACGGATGATATAAAATAAATGATTTTCTATTTGAATATGTTGTAAATTAAAATGTATTCCTGTATCAAACCAAAACATCAAATTTCTTAATTTAAAAAAAATTCTGCATGTATATGCATTCATAAAAATATTTACATTTAAACACATTTAATTTAATTATTATAAATAAATAAATACACACATATATAATTAAAAGCCTATAATACCTTGCTTTCTTCTCTTTCCTCTGCATGCATCCAGATTGGTTTGTTATCATCTGAGGAATAACAAAAAATTGTTGTGATAAATGCAATATCATTACTTTTATGTAGTGACTTTCCGTGCGCGTCATCAGATAGCAGACTAGTGGCTATAATTAGCTTGCTAAAGCTTTCAGAAAGAGCAGGTGGATGTTGAATATATGATCAATACACACTGTTGACGGATCCGAACTCTTTCTCATGCGCGCGGGTCAGGATCTCCTTGTACAGCGTCTCTGCGTCTTTGAATTTGCCCTGTTTCAGGTAACATGTGGCCTGTGGAGGAAACACAACCAGATCAAGCAGACGGAACAATGCTCTGGAGTTCAGATCCAAACGTTCACCCGGAGGGCTTGTTCTGTCACTGCGTCTGCAGATTCACCAGATCTACTTTCACAGATAACACCAGAGCAGGAGACATTCAGGGCATGACATATCAGAAAATATGATGTGTGACGTTTGATTTAACATCAACCTTTGATGCAATGTGATTCGTTAATCATGCCAGCTCTATATATCACACTTATTTCATATGCAAAGATGTTAGCGAATCAGAGCAGTGGGTGTTTACATTAAGTCTTCAGAGAGACACGCCCCTTTAATATATTGGGCTAAAAAAAGGGTCACCCATATTCTTCACGAATTATAACAAAAAATAATATTTCATATATCACGATTTCAGATATCAAATAAATAAAACGGTTATAAAAATATAAAAGCTAGGAGAAAAATAAGATAAATAATAAGATATTTTATTTATTAACATATTTTACATTTTAAAAATAAGAATTATTGCTTGTTTATTGAAATA
>JAUMHP010000052.1:1224716-1245147 GCA_032361065.1 Enteromius trimaculatus | reverse complement strand
TGATAGAAAAAACAAAAATCGGAAAAATCATTTGACAGCACTTAAATAAATAAATATATTTTATAAAATGTTCTATTTTTAATTACAAAAAAAACATATAAATATATATATTTAAACGTTTAATAATGAAACACATGAAACATTTCTTATTTATTAAAATAATAAAGTTTAATTATTAATATTAGTTTTACTAATAATTTAGTAAAACATTTTAGACCAGAATTTCATAGTTTCTCTCACATAAATATTAGCATGTGCATCTAATTGCATATTTAGTTTGGGCCTCTGAATCAAATTGAGATATTTTTCCTTTATATTCTCACCATATCAGATTATATGAGCCATAAATGCCTGGATCGAATATGATACCACACAAAAAAACACATTAAAAAATAAAGAACACATATCTTGACCATGACTATGGAGTATGTAAGGCACACTTGTCTCTCACCTGGTCCCTGGTCGTCGTCGTTTGGAAACAGGTCATCCAGGTTGTCCTTCTCCTTCTCCCCGGCCTTCTCCTCGGAGGGCGAGGTGTCCTCGTCCAGCTTGCGGATCTGGTTCATGAACTCCAGGTGTTTCTTCTCCTCCTCCAGCTGTGCGACGCTCTGCTCACTCTTCTGCAGCTTGTGCTGGGTGCTGGCCAGCTCGTCCCGCAGCCACTGGTTCTCCTGACAGAGACGACGCACCTGAGCTCGCAGCTTCTGCTTCTCTGACTCCACCGCGCTCAGGTGACCCGACAGAGCGATGATCACCTGAGGACAGACCAGCACATACAAAGGTCAAACTTACAACGGTGCTTCCCAACCCTCGTCCTGGAGGCACCCTTACACTGCACCATTTATCCTTAAACACACCTGAGTCAGGTCAGCTCATTAGGAGAGACACGCAACTCACAAGAGATGTGCAGCATTGGAGTCCCTCTGGGACCGGTGTTGGGACCCTCGGACTTACACAACTGCCCGAGATCGGCTTGTATAAATGCATCAGTTAGAAATTAATACTTTTATTCAGCAAGGACGCATTAACGTGATCAAAAGTGACAGTAAAAATAGTAGTGATTATATTAAAGATGATTTATTTCAAATAAATCTTGTTCTCCCTTGACTTGAAAAATATTGAAAAAATATTAATGTTTTTGATTCCACAAGAATATTCTGCAGTACAACATTGATGATAATGAATGCTTCTTGAGCAGCTAGTCAGAATATTAGAATGACCCCTCAAGGTCATGACTCTGCAAACTTGAATAATGAGGCTGAAAATTCAGCTTTGATCACAGAAATAAATTACATTTTATACTATAATCCTATCGAAAACAGTTCTTTTAAATTGTAATAATATTACACAATTTTAATTGATTTAGTTTTTTTGTTTGTTTTTTAACAAATCTTACTTTCCCCAAAATTGTTGTACATTAGTTTTCACGCATAATTCACACATATTTACAATATTTAATCATTTTATTAACATTTTTATTTTATATTCATTTATTTATTTGTTGTTGTTTTTTGGTGGGTCAGAATGTTTAAATAATATTATTATTATTATTATTATTATTATTATTATTATTAATAATAATAATAATAATTATAATAATGAATTCATTCATGAGATTCAATTTTAGGTCCTTATTTCTAGAACTCCACCATTCCTTTCTAGAAGTTTAAAAGGAGTAAAAGCTCTAACCTGTGTTTTTACACAGAAATGTAACTCAAGTCTGATGACTTTAATAAAGTAATAACTCAACTAACCTGCTTTAAAGGAATGAAATCTAGACAACCTGTTTGTGTGTGAGTGGTTGAGATACCTGCGCCTCTCCCAGCCCCAGCTCGATGTCCTCCAGGCTCTTGTGGAGCAGACTGGATTTCTCCTGAGCGACGGGTGGCTGAGCGCAGTCCAGGATGGAGTTGAGGAGCTGAGCGTGTTCCCCTCGCAGCGTCTCCAAACCCTGCATTACCGCTTTGGTGTTGAGAACAATGTCATCTTGTGACATACGCTCGGGCGGCTCTTCTCGTGGGTACACCATGGTGGACATCACCCGCGGGACGCACCGCTCGCTGAGGACACACCGCAGGGTAACATTACAAACTCATGCCTTACACCAGATCAGAAAATACAATAAAAGATGCCAAGTCAATGTAACGTCGCAAATTCAGTTGAAACTTGATATACTAAAAATCACTACAACCAAAATGTAAAAAAATAACTAATACAAATGTTTTTTTGTTTTTTTTTAAAGAAGAAAAAAAAAAGAAAAACATAGCAGTATTGCCATTTTTGAAACATAACATTTTTGCTAAACATTAATTGCAAAAAGAATAAACTACTAAAAAAAAAGGTAAACCTTCAACTAAAATTAAAACTTAAACCATAAAATGTTGTTACCAAAAAAAATAAAAACATGAAGTGAAATGGAATAAAATAAAAGCTTTAATAAAAACGCTTAATTTCATTTTTAGGTTGAAATTGCCTTCTTACTGTCACTTAGTCTAAACTGATCAAAAATAACTAAAATTGGAATAAAAAAAATATATATAAAAACTGTAGACATTTTAAATGGCACACAACAAAAATAACAAAATTGAATAAAACTAAATAAAAAAACAAAAATGAAACTATGAATTTTAAAATAATGATAATTTATAATAAAAAAAACACAATAATGACTAAAACTAAAAAGTCGACAAAGAAAAAACTAAAACAAACAAATTACAAAAATAACTGGTAAATTAAAAAAAAAAATAATAATAATAATAAAATAAAAGATAATAACAATAATAGTATGTCAACGATTCTAAACTACGATTTTAAAATGACAGCTGACTTTAGCCCTAATAACCTGTTTAGACCCTGAAGTTCATCATGATCCATTACTGCACCTCACACCCAAAAACAGCCAATCTGCCAACACTGTGTGACTACAAGTGCTGACAAAGAGTCCTGCTCCGCCGCCCAAAAACATCAGAAGTGATGATGAACAACAGTCACCAGCTGCAGTCATCAGGAACCACATCAGCTCTCAATTATTAATGAAGAAAGGAAGCACTAAACCACCACAGAAACAGCTGACCAACTGCTGTATAAACTTGGCCTACCGCAGTACCTAATATGATAACATGACATTTCAGACATCACCTCCATCACTGGGCCGACGTGAGCTGCATTTCCACCTGCGTCCAGCAGAGGCGCCATCCCTCTCTCATCACGCCTATTGACTGCAATGCAGCACCGGGGGAGAGAAAGAGCGAGTCCCGCATCAAACCACGAGATGTGCAGCTTATAAACACACCCGATCCGACCACAGACCGCCTTCTGATGCCCATAACCCTTGGTGCACATTTCACAACGACTGACAGCTGCGTGGAATAATCAGGAGAAACCTGGAAAAACCCATCAAGGTGACCCACAGGACAACACAACATGCGCGAACTCCTCCAGACCGTCACAACATCCTCACAGCTGAGCGAAAACAGGCCCTGCTCTCAATATAAAACACAGCAAACCCGCTGAAGCTTCAGAAAACGACTCACCACATATACAAACACTTATTTCAATCATGCAATAGTATTATATAATGATATATGAGAATGAATCAGGTATATTTCATTCATAACCCCAGAGAATGCACCATCATGAAGATGATGAAGACAAAAATCACCAGACGCATCATAAATAAGTCATGCATCATCTGGTTTGCGCTTTCAGACACTGTCAAAACAAATTAGAATGGCATAATTGTTTATGAATACAGTCTTTTGAGCTATTTGTTTTTAGCAGACCTGGCTAAACTTTGTCCCCTTGAATCAGCAAGTAAAGCAAGCATCCTATTGTATGAGCACTGCGTGTTAAAAACAAAAGCGCAGATCATTTTTGCATCGCGTGCAAGAAAAGTACCTTTAATAATCTGCTTGTTCCGGGTTCCTCTTGAAATCAAGCGTGAGAACAATGTGATGTTATGAGTTCAGACCCGTCCAGAATGCCAGACTCGCTCCAATAAAACGTTATCAGACGTGAATCAGATAAATCCCCGGCTGTGAAGATGCGCGTCAGTGCTGCGCCTTTGTCTTTGACGCGCTCAGCAAAACAAACGCCCGTGTGCGCGATCACCCGCTTTCGCCTCGTCCATCCTTCTCGTCCCGTTCAGCGTGAGAGTTGGGGGATCTTTGTGCTGGAGCGAGGGAGGATGACCACAGCAGACTGAAAATGGCTGATGTGTGTGTTTGTGCTCCCAGAATCCAAAGCCCTGCGCGCTGACATCACTGCACCCGCCCCCCGGCCGGGCGTGGACGCGCTATGCTATTATTTTGGGCTACATATGAGCTATTTGGACTTTTCGGGTTACTTTGCTTATAAAGCACGTCTTCTTTCATACTAATGGAAAGAGAACACCGAGAATACACATTTAGATGCTTTATTTTATGACACTTTATCATTTTGCGTCTGTAGATCCTAATTACAATATAAGCTACTGCTTTTTCAAAACAAGATTTATCTCTGCTTCAGCAGAACTTGCATGCAACAAATTTTACAGTTTTACTCCTAACTATATTCTGAAGGTTTTTACCGAGGCGTTTGTTTAGATGACATTCACGTGACTTTATATAGCATTTTATTTAAAATAAAATCGGTTAAATTTACTGTTTTCTGAATAATGGAAAGATAAAAACATATATCCAAAACCCCTTCGGTAAAAACACCTCTAATATCTCAACAAAAGTAACCAAGAGAGTTATGAAATGTATGCAAAGTGAATTTTCATTTTAATCTTCTAAAATACTTATAATACAGAACGTTTGTTTTGTTGAGGATTAATTAGGCCTAAGTGGGGAAGATGAATATACTTTGGGTTGAGAGATACATACAAATCCAAGGCACTCGAATAGAGAATCTATATATTTTGGGGTTATTTGGTTTCATAATTTGTCTTTCATGTTGGAAAGAAAACATCTGGTTTTGTTTTATGACAGTTATCCATTTGGGTCAGTAGATTTCAATTGTAATACATATCGCTTTGTAAAAAAGTGTTTTATCTCCACTTCAGCAGAACATACTTGAAACAAAATTTACAGTTTTACTCATAACTATATTCTAAAGGTTTTTACTGAGGGGTTTGTTTATA
This sequence comes from Enteromius trimaculatus, assembly GCA_032361065.1. NCBI lineage: Eukaryota > Metazoa > Chordata > Actinopteri > Cypriniformes > Cyprinidae > Enteromius > Enteromius trimaculatus. The sequence continues at coordinate 1,240,025 of JAUMHP010000052.1, read as the reverse complement.
TAACATTCACATGATCTGATATAGCCTTTAACACTGTATTTCTGAAATATACTGAAAATTTACTGTTACTGATACAAAAAAAATTAATCAAAAATGCATTCTGTAAAAACTTTAACATCTCAACAAAATGATGCAGATATTCTAAACCTGATTGTTACCAATATCTTGAAATGTATGCAAATTAGTATTTAGTATAAAACTTGTAAAATAGTTGTAATATAAAACATTTGTTTTATTAAGGTGTCAACTGAAAGATGAGACATATGTATATTTTGGGCTATTTGGTTCATCATTTATCTAAAATTCTAGTGCAAAGAAAACATCCCAAATATATTGAAGTATTTTGTTTTTTGTTTTATGCATGGCATTATATAGCATTGTATTAAATTATGGAGAAAAGTGCACATTTTCTGAAAGGACGCAATAATTAAGTTTGAATAAAAAGTGCAAATGAGTGGATTTACAGTTGAAAAATGCAGTAACTAGTAAAATACTTATAATACAAAACAATGGTTTTAATTTATTGTGATTAATCAACTGGAATTATGGAAATACAGGACTGTGCAAAACCTACAAGCTTCCTGAAAAACTATGAGCAAGTGTACCTCGGAACAGAAGCCGTTTTACCAAAAGCTGTAATACCAAATATTTACTTGATTTAGTTAATTAAGAAGTTAATTGATAAATTAAATCTATTTTTGGCATTATTTTTTGAAAGCATCCTCATTTTACAACTTTTTTTTAGCTACTGTAGCTTTCCAGGTAGATTTTTTTCTTCATCTTGGAGACGTTGGCTCAGTTCTTCTGGATTGAGTCGGTCTCAGTTTGTTCTGTTTCTTCATGTGATTCCAGACAGACTGATGATCAGATCAGATCTCTGTGCGGAGCACTGCCTGTTGTCAGACAACACTGCATTATTACAATTAATGACAAAAATAATGTTTGGAAATGTAAACAATAATTTCCAACTCACACCAATTTTTGTTGCTGAAAATACTAGTGGACTAAGACTTTAGCACAGTTATTATGGGGTTTAACAAGTTAAGTCTGCCAGAAAATATTTAATCTGTACATTTACATATAAAGGCAGAGCAACGCAAGTGACAAATAATAATTCCACAAATAACAGTTCCACTTACTTCGTAGTGCTAAAAATCCACACACTTCACAAGAGATTTTACAAATCAGGTGTTTATTAAATAAAAAAAAGAATACAAGTAACACTTCCACTGTCCATACCACATCTATCGATTGACAACTCAATTATGAAAAAGCAGTACTACAAAAACATGTCAAATAAAAAAATAACACACAATAAAGGAACATGAGTTCATATTACAAGCACTTTGGATATGTACAAGCGTTTTTGTCTAAAGGCAAAGAGCTGAAGACTGCTAAAAGATAACGAATGCATGTGCAAAAATAATTATCTCGTCCACAAGCTTGGTTCTTGATCTTCCACGACTAAATATTACGCAACGATTTACTTTACACAGCAGGCGAACTTTGGCCGATTCTGCGGTTCGATTCCGAAGCTTGTGGAATTCTGGCATTTTATCTCTCCAACAGATTACACTGACAAAACGCATCGAAGCAGATGAGCGCCACTCTGATTGACCGTTGGAATAATTAGTCGACAAATCAGAATGCTCAAATCCACTTCATGTTGTTGTACTTTCACGTGACAAATCAACACAGGTACAGACAGAGGTACGAGGACGGGCAAAGACCAGACTACACACGCATAAAGAGACAGTCCATGTTCGAGTGACGAAACGGAAATTAGCGGTTGTTGAAAACTCTTTCTTTTCGTATTGAAATGAATCCATTGGAAAATCCGGTACTTCCCATTCCAGACTGCTCCATAAATACTGAAAATCATTTCACATACATACAAAAACACAAACAAACGAAACAAAAATGTAACAGCTGACACTCTTTGGCAGTGACACTCTTTTCTTTCTTTTTTTTTTTTTTGCCCCTCCTTTAATCCATTCAATACATATCCATCTAAAATTTAAACCTGGACTCCGAAATAGTTGTTTTTTTTTACTCAAAACGCTTGTTTAAAGGTTGCCTCAAGTTTTTGCGCATTTGCTCATCATGCAAGCTTTAAAAAACGGACAGCACATGTAACGATAGTAAAGACATTTTAATTTGTTTGAAAGAATATTCAGCGTGGGTTTTTCTCTTTATATGCTCAACATCTAGGGGTCTTTTCTAGAAGGTTTCTAAGCTTTGGTGAACATGCCGACCCTCTTAATCGTTCATGATTTTCAGATCCAATGAGGAATGATCAAAGCCTCAACAGGACTGTGCAAAACCCTCCAAGACACAGTCGCTGACTTAAATATTAAAAGCCTTTCTGACATCACATGACAGCCACAGTATGCACCTTTCTATGAGCCTTATAGGATTTAAATCGCAAAGATATTCATCAAATAAAAAAATGCAATTTAAACAGCTATATAAAAACATATTAAGTCAGCTATAGATGAATTATTCATGTGTGGATATTTGTTTAATAGTGCGGCACTGATAACCAACGTTAACTCAAAGAAATAATGTTTTTACTCTCGTCTAAGAATACGGGCAAAAAAGGAGAGATGCATTTAATGTACACAAAAGAAAAAAAACACTCACACTTCAAAACTATTGCTAAACATCTCTGTAAGAAGCAGGAACAAATAAAAATCTAATCGACCCATCATGACTTTAATACTTTGTTGTTCTTAATACTTTTAAGCACAGAAAAACTGATACCTTCATTCCAGAAAACATGACTCTGATTAGAAAGATTTAGGGTGAATCTCACATCCAGGTCTTTTATCACCTCAAAAAAACGAAAGTAAAAATGACTTTGTATTAGAAATCAGCTTACAGTAAATCAGTCACATTACTGTAATAAAATCAAACCTAAACGTTTCTAAATCTGGCAGAATTGTATTTAAGCAAATCTTATTTCTTTAGTGAAATATGTGACATGTTCTTTAGGGTATTTGTGAGATTCACTCTTTCAGTTTGAAAGTAAATTGATAACAATATTAGATTAATCATGTAACAATCATTGTATATTACTAATCCATCAGCATTTCCTGCTGCAATGGATAAAAGTCGGCTGGGTGGAAAGACGCCGAATCTTGTGCCTTGAAGAACGAACAGTAAACACCACAGATTAATTAAACCAGTGAGCACTACTGTCCACAACACACACACACACTCACACAAACCGACACGCACTACACACTGGCTTCACTCTCACTGTGGCACAACACCATTTCATAGATAGTTTGTTTTTTTTTTGTTATCATTTTAAAACCACATTTCAGTGACATTTTGTTAGTTGCATTACCTACCACTCACGAGAACATCGCACAAAAGTTCTAGACAAAATAAAACCACGGTACTTCTGTGAAAGCTGCCATTAGCAGTAACGTAACAAGCTCCAGCTAGAAAATAAAGGGTTGTAGCTCGAGATTTACTGATCTGAGATCAGTTTAGACATTTTGTTCACAGCTGCATTGCAAAAAAATGATTCTCTAAATTATGCATTTTGTATTTTTTCTAGTATTTTCAACTAGCTAAACCTTCTTAAACTGAGATAAGGTCAAAGGATTTAAGATATTAAGCACTGTTTTTTTAAGGAATTATCAAAATTAAGTACATTTGCTTCTTAAGTAAATGATCTCGATTTAAGATTGTTTAGATATACGTACTAGAAAAGGCAAAAAACAAAACAAAATGAGCATAAAACAAGAAAAACGTGTTTTTGCGGTGTGTAAAGGTAGTGTTTGTGAATCGTGTTGTAACTGGGCATTCTGTATGAGGAGCTGGTCGCTTCTTGTGCTTTGGACGAAGATATGAAGAAATGAAGGCGAGTTTAAGTGCATAGCATTTGACAACTGATGAAGGTGAAACCCTTGAATTCTCCCCAAACCGGTTTCCAGCTGTAAAGATGCGAACAAGAACCAATAACAGCAGTAAAACTACATCTTCCGTAATTCTGCTGGCTTACTCTGTGAAGTTTTCACCTCTAACCTCATGCAGCCTTCACGTCAGGCCTTGTGCTGATTGACGTCACTTAGTTCTAAAGGATACTGACTCATTCTGTCCGGTAATGTTTACATTCTGATTGGCCAGAGATCTTTGGAGACGGTTTATGAAACTAAATAAAACCTGTAGATGGGCTACATATTTAAGCTAAAAGGTCACTTAAAAAACAAACAATAAAAGCGTGTTTAAAAACGAGTCACTTAATTGGAATTGTTTATTGTTATTTGCAGATTGACCAATGCGGACTACTAACCTTCCGTGTGTCAAGGGGAACGCGAGACGCATCTGCATCAGGCGATGCACTACTGAGCTAATGTTAAATGTTAACTTTGTCAGTGCATTATGGGCGATGTAGTTTAAACATGCTGGAGGTCAACGACGCATTTCCAGACGTGACTGACCGGAAGGATAAAACAAACTATGCAAAAAAAAGATTTTAAAGGAATTCTAAAAACCAGTCGGCCGTTGGGCACCTCGTAGCCCCGCCTCCAATGTTAAATTGGCGTTTAACTCCGCCTACTTACTACAGACGGGAAATTTGCTAATTTCGGAATTTTCAGGAGTGCTTTTTTCATGTTTGAATCTTTGTTTACAAAAAGCTACCATGGCAACAATAAATTCCCTAGCTGCTAAGTAATAGAAAGATTCCGAAAGCTAGAGTTTACTTGAGTAACAATAACTAAGTTTATCTCCGAATACAGTTACCATGGTAGATTTGAGCAAAGGTTAAACTCCATTTCTCAGTTATGCTGGCTCTGGAGGTCAATGATGGAAGAGATCAGTTACGCAAAGGGACGGGTTGAGAGTAATTTGTCATGCTGTTAAATCGTCTTTGAAAGGTGGTGTATCCAAATTTTGTGCTTGGCCCCCATATGTGGCTCTGGGGCCTTAGATAAATAAAAGTGACTAGCGCTGATAAAGTCTATCGAAGCCGCCAGATGGAACGTCTTCAACTCCACCTACCCGCCCACCAGAGACGGTCACATGAGAGTCCCGCCTCGACTGTGATTGGCCAGCGTTGTGAAAGTGGCGGCGGCGTGCAATGGGGCGTAGGTTGAAGGGGCGGGGTTGAGAAAGTGGGCCGTCCTAGGAGGGAGGTTTGCTGTAGCCGAACAATCCCACCGGGAGATACTTGACGTGAGTCGGCCACTGAGCGGCCAGCTGGAAGAACTTGACGTCGTTCCACTCGCATCCGTCGATGGAGACTGAGAAAGGAGGAAGAGGCATTATGTTTTCTGCTTTAGCCGACAAGAAAGCGTTCTTCAGGCTGTGATGAGTGTCTGTACCTTTCAGGATGGTCTGCTGCTGTTTGGCGGAGCAGATGAGCCGGCTGATGCCCTCGATCACCTGACTCTTAGAGTCCATCTCCCGCTCTTTAGGTTTCTTCCCCAGGAAAATAGTAGGAACTGCACAAAGCAAAGAGAGACACAGCATTCATATTGTAATACTATACTAGTACATAAAATGCTACTGATCCTTTGTTTATTAAATGACTTAATTTACACTACCGTCCAAAGTTTAGGGTTGGTACGTTTTTTTGGAGGAATTTATCGAAATATATTATAATATGTATGATTATGATTATATTATTATTATTTTTTTTTAATTCACGTTACTTTTGTAATGTAGTTGTTTAAATACTCGTATGCTACTAAGTATGCCTGATATTTTACTTTTTATTTGATTTATTTTTTATGTTGTTTAGTATTGGAATTGTAATTAATTTCATTCTCACTAATTTTACTATTTTTGTGTTTCAGAACATATAAAAAATACTGTCCTGTACATTAAACAGAATTTTTACTACATCAAATTACAGTTTATCAAACTGATTTATTTCTAAGCAAACGTGGATCTTCTGGATGCTTTGAACGTCCATCACCTTTCTTGTTCTTCTCTTTGGTGACCACGGTCATGGCCATAGTGTTGACGGGCGCCTGGGGCTCGCTGGCTCCGCCTCCTGGCAGACGGCTGACCTGCAACGACCAGAAGGCGCTCTTCAGAGTGTTCTTACAGCCGGTGTCTCTCCTCTCGCCCTCACGCCGCTTGTCAGCCAGAGACGCCAGCCAGTAGTCCACCTGCAGACCGATGGCATCCCCGCCGTGAGGCATGCTGGGACTCCTGAAACAGACACAGCACAGCAACATGAGACTTACACACTTGTGTTCTGCATTGATACCAGTCTCTGACTGTTACATTTCTTTGTTAAAAAAAAAAAAAAATTAATTAGAATTAAATCAATTAAAAAGCCAGAAATTGCTCCAAAATAAAATACAAATACCAATACAAAACAAACGAAAAGAAAATATATAAACCAAAATTGAAATGAAAAAAATATATAAATATAATACTGGTACATAAGTATTATATATAAGTGTACATTAATTAATGAATACATTAATTAAGATTGAACCACTAAAAGAGCAAAAATCCCAGTGGAAAAGTGCAGTTAAATAGTGACGTGGTTTCTTCAGGTCTGAGCTGGGTTTAACAGTGGATCTGCTGGACTTCCAGGTGGTAGGTACTGAGCAGGTGGACCACCTTGGATGTAAATCAGCCCATGCTCCCTTTTTCCGCACGACCTGCTCTCCAGCAGGATTAGCAAGTCATTCGTGAAACCTTGTGACGCTAGAAATTCCCTCATAATGAGCCTGAGCCGATCCTGAAGTTACACTTACTACTCCAGCGGTCACCAACCTTTTCAAGCCCAAGATCCCTGACCTCGGCCTTTATGAAATCCAGAGAAAAAGACTGTTCTTTGTACTTTTATTTAGCATTAGTGATGCACCAGTGACGGCAGATTCAGTTATTTTTAAATCTTGTATTGCATTTTTTCTTTTTATTATATAATTAACAAAAGCAAAAAAGGCCTCTAACACTAGCTTGCTCCACTCTTTTCTATTCTAGCCATTTTCTTTTGATTTATTATGTGTGACCCTGGACCACAAAAACCAGTCATTGGGGTATATTTGTAGCAATAGCCAGAAATACATTGTATGGGTCAAAATGATCAATTTTTCTTTTATGCCAAAAATCACTGAGATATAAAGATCATGTTCCATGAAGATATTCTGTACATTTTCTTCCATAAATATACTAAAACGTATTTTTGATTATTAATACGCATTGCTCAGAACTTCATTTGGACAACTTTAAAGGTGATTTGCTCAATATTTAGATTTTTTTGCACCCTCAGATTCCAGATTTTCAAATAGTTGTATCTCGATCAAATATTGTCCTTTCCTAACAAACCATACATACATAGAAAGCTTATGTGTTCAGCTTTTGTGGTCCAGGGTCACATAAAATAAACCTTGCGACGTGTACTGCGTTAAGCAAAGTGAGACTTGTTACAGCACTTACATATCACTGCTCTTTTGATTGCTTCTATTGTCCTCGTTTGCAAGTCACTTTGAATAAAAGCACAAATGACTAAATGTAACATGTTTATATTTTCTTCCTATATATTGACCATTGTGAACAATAAGCTTGTTTCTTCATTGCACTCATCTTCAGCTACTCTGTCCTTTGTTAACTTCCTGTTTACAGACTCAGATGTTATGTATTCTTCCCCCCCAATGAGCAGGCAAATGAGCAGAAAAATGAAGAAATGTAATGCATTTTTGTACTTATTTTCACTGCACTAAAGTCTAAAAAAAACACTCACCCCTGTACGGCCAAACCACTGCCCATTGACGGAGACGAGGGGGGCGTGGCCGTCTCCTTCAGCCCGCCGGGGGAGCTGTGAGAGGGCGGAGACGTAGAGGGGACGGCTAAACTCACAGCCACGCCCTCTTCAGAGTCGCCTGGGAAACAAAGACGGACACACAGTGAGCATCTGTCACACTCACAGCATTACCAGCAATCAGAGCTTCAGTCTCTATGGAAACACACACCTGCTGCTGATTGGCCAGGCTCAATCAAACCCACCTTCACCACCTGTGAGACGTCGACAGATCACCATACATAAACAGAGAAACACACAGACGTATTATTACCCCTCAAAACAAAAAAACTAAAATCATTTTATTTGGCTAATACAATACATGATAAACAATATATCTAAACAAGCTGTTGCAGTAAATATGTAAAGCAAAAAAAAAAAAAATAGACATAGAAAAGGATACTAAAAAAAGATTAAATAAACATCTAAATATAAAATACAATCTAGGGGCACATTTTACCCCTCAAAAAGTATATATATTTATAAAAAAGCAAAGAAAAGATTCATAAAAACAAAAGATTAAAAGATTCCAGGGGCAAATATTATCTCTCAAAAAAGTATATTTCTGTGTGCAATTTGTGCTCACCCCAATGAAGGGAATAAACTTCTGGTAGGAGTCCTCGTCTCTCCTGTAAGAGGAAGTGATGCGTGAGTTGTGTGTAGAGCAGTGAATGAAGTGCAGCTGTAAAGAGACACATACGTTCTGTGTTTGCAGGTCAGCATGGCCTCAGCGATGGGCAGCTGGTGCGTGAGAGCCGCTCCGCTGATGTACTGAGTCACACGCGCCACCACGTCCACTGCGTCTGCACACACACACACACACTCATGCTGGGTTTACATGTTTTATGGGGACATTCCATAGGCGTAATGATGTTTCTACTGTACAGACTGTACGTGGTATTGTCCTGCACTGACCCTACACCTAAACCTACCCCTTACAGGAAACTGTGTGCATCAAAAAACAGCTTGTTTCCTCATGGGGACCTAAGAAATGTCCCCACAAGGTCAAAATTTACTGGCATTCCTATCTTTGTGGGGACAATTGGTAACTCCCCATAAGGTGATAAATACCAGGTGCACAGCTGCCGGGTTACACAGGGTTTTTTTTAAAAATAAACGATTATAAAATATTTCTCAGTTCGATATATTGTTTCATATTTTTCTTCTGTTCAGTTATTCGTTCTATTAAATATGAAAAAGTGGTTTACTTTTTACTGATTAAACGACTCACTCATAAACACTTTACGTCTTTCATTTATGAATCGGCGTTTGTGAACTAATCTCTTGAACGATTCAACGACAAATACATTTTTTAACAGTCACTTTTTGACACCTAGTGGAGGAACAATGTGATTAAAAAGCGTTATTTGTAAGCGCCAGTTACTATCAAAAGGGGTCTTAACTTATTTTATATCTTCCATACACAACAAAACTATAAACCTTCAATATTTCTGTGGTAATAAGAAAGACTGTGAGACAGAAATAATCCTGTGTAGCTGAAAAGCCTGTTTGTGAAGCCGTTTCTTACCCAAACATGCTAACTGTGTGTGTGTGTGTGTGTGTGTTGTGTACCTGTCTGCGGAGGCTCTGATCGGTTGAAGGTGTCTCTCCAGGCTCCGTCTAGAAAGGCTGCACTGTAACGGTTGTCAAGGGCACCCAGGTGCTTAGCAACAGGATGAGAACCTGACCCAGTTTAAAGAAAGAAAAACACAAACACAGAAATCAACACCAAAAAACATCCATCCACCCATCTATTTCCTATCATATCATATCTCCATCCACCTCCTATCAGTTTGAATTGTATCTATCTGTCTGTCTGTCAGTGATGTGTTTTCTCACCCAGAGGCACGACCAGGAAGCGGAGGTGATTGAGCCAATCAGAGGTCTTGTTGGCCAGCTGAGTGACGAAGAACTGCAGCACTGATCCCAGATAGCTCTGACTGCCGACCACCGCCACCTTCACCGGCCGTGGCATCGACGAGTTACAGTTACAGCTGCGCACACACACACACACACACACACACGTCAGCTCAGTGCTATCTTCACAAGAGCCTCGTTTGACTCGGTTAACTCACAATTTCTGTATCCGTGTGAGCAGAGCCGAGAGAACGGCCTGGATCTCTGCGCCCGAACACGTGCAGACCACTGGATGCTTCTGAACCTGAAGCTGCTCCGCAACATACTGCAAACACACACACACACTGCAGTACAGCCACGGACATTTACACTCCTAACAGATCTGCTTCAAATAAATACTGTCCTTCTGAACCGTTTCAACACCGATAATAATCAGAGATGCTTCTTAACCAGCATATTAAATAACACAGTCGTTAGGACACACACACACTTCTGTACCTGTCCTTGCCAGTCTGTGCCATTGATCAGGATGAGACTTTCAGGAAGAGCAGCATCAGATAGCAGAATCTGATTCAGCTGATCATAGACGGCCTTTCTGAGGACCTGCACACACACACACACACACACACAGAGCGATGAGTCAGCCTCAGCCAGAAATGAATCATTCACAGTGACTCTGCAGAACAAGATCAAACACCGCATTAACATTTCTTATTTAAAAAGCAAAGAATCCGAGGAGAGCCGTGTTTGGAGAAAGAGAGAAACCCTGTTGATCTGTCACTAACGGCCACACAATTCATCTGCGCAGACTTCTCTCTTGATTCTGAAGAGATTACTTTTCCACTGGAGGAAGCGTCCTTATGGGTTATGACAGAAGTAACGTTTTGAAATTAAAATATCTTAATAGTGGAGTTGTTTCTTACAAACACGCCGCTTCAGACCTCACAAATGATGTCACTATCAGCTGTCAGGACTCTCATTCTGACGGCACCCATTCACTGCAGAGCAAGTGATGCAATGCTACTTTTTTCCAAATCTGATGAAGAAACTAAGTCTAGATTTTGAGCAAAGAGTCATTTGCGTCTGAACTATTGCTTTGCTAAATGCTGGTACCTGTGTGCTGTGTCCGAGCTCAGGTGATCTCTCGCTGTCGGAGCTGTTGGTTCGTTCACTCAGAGGTTTGGACAGCTGTCGTTCTTTCACAGGAGTGTTGCGCTTACGGGGTGTGTGTGTGTCCAACCTACAACACATACACACACAATCATCACAATTTATATTTCTGCATTACTTGAGGTTTCTAACCTAGCAGCATTATAAATGACACAACCGTCACTTTTGAACACTTTAAAGCATCCTTGCTGAATGTAAGTATATTAATGTCTTTAAAAACCCTATACACGCTATTATTATATTATACTATGCAGCGGCGTGCAAACCAAGTGCAAACAGCAGTAGATGCTATTTAAAGTGTAAACAGAAATTAAATTCTATTTAGTGTGAATAGCATATGAATAAATAATGCTGCTGTTTTTACTAAGTGCACACAGCTTTAGATTCTATTGAAATAGGAATTTCTGCTACTACTTATTGCAAATAGTGGCAATCATCTCAGTATTAAAGTACATTAATAACATTTTTAATTTTAATTCTAAAGAGATGCCATGGTTGACACCTTATTGGACACAAAACCTTACCTACACATAACCATACCCTACCCCAAAATGTTTAACTTTTTGATTATTTCCTTCATTATTTTTTTTTGACATAAAAAGTTTGCCAAAAGGTGGATTCGAACCTGGGTTGATCAAGTCAAAATGAGCTCAACACACGTTTCACGTTTCGTGATAGCATGTCTTTTGCTATGATGACTAGCCCAATCACACGGTGTTGGACGGAGATAGGGTAAACAGCCACTGACAATAACACAGGCTATTTGCTCTTAGAGTAAATAGACACTCTGATATATTGCATCAGATTACCTGGGCGATGGCATAGACTGAAGCTCGTTCTTGCTGGTTTTTAGGGGTGTTCGTGGTTTTTCAGCCACAGACACGGTTATAGAGGGTCCGACTTCACTGAACAACTCCTGATCATTCAGTTCCTACAAAACACACACACATTCAACACAAAACAGCAGTAAATATCATAAAAACCCAAAGAACTCAAATGTTCAGCCTGCACTAACTTTCTTTAAAATAATGCCAGAGTTAGATTTTTCTTATGAAAATGTGAATATATGCACGCATTAAACAGGGTTATTATAGTTAACTAAACCTAGTAAAACACGTTTTTACATTTGTGTAGATATAAGTGTGTGTGTTTGAGGAGTTACGAGTGTGTGTTTGTGTAGATATGTGTGTGTGGGTGGGTGGGTGTTTTTGTGTAGTTATGAGTGTGTGTGTGTGTTTGCAGAGTTACGAGTGTGTGTTTGTGTAGTTATGAGTGTGTGTGTGTAGATATGAGTGTGTGTTTGTGTGTAGGTGGGTGTGTGTGTTTGTGTGGTTATGAGTGTGTGTGTGTGTGTGTAGATATGAGTGTGTGTTTGTGTGTAGGTGGGTGTGTGTGTTTGTGTAGTTATGAATGTGTGTGTGTGTGTTTGCGGAGTTACGAGTGTGTGTGTTTGTGTCGATATGAGTGTGTGTGTGTGCACCTGGTATTTATCACCTTATGGGGAGTTACCAATTGTCCCCACAAAGATAGGAATACCAGTAAATTTTGACCTTGTGGGGACATTTTGTAGGTCCCCATGATGAAACAAGCTTATAAATCACACAGTTAAGTTTTTTGAAAATCCAAAAGTGCACACAGTTTCCTGTAAGGGGTAGGTTTAGGTGTAGGGTCAGTGCAGGACAATACCACATACAGTCTGTACAGTAGAAACATCTTTACGCCTATGGAATGTCCCCATAAAACATGTAAACCCAACATTAGAGTTACGAGTGTGTGTTTGTGTGTGTGATATGTGTGTGTCTGTGTGTGTGGGTGGGTGTGTGTTTTGTGTAGTTATGAGGGTATGTGTGTGTGTCTGTGTAGATATGTGTGTGTAGATATGAGTGTAAGTCTCACCAGTGTGTCGGTCTCAGACAGAGGCTCGTCCAGGTTACGACTGCGAGAGTGTTTGAGTTTATCAGACGGAGGCTGCTCTCCCTGCTGGACACACACAGGAACTACAATCACTAACACAAACACACATCTGAAGCATCTGGACACCATCGACCCGTCAGAGTCCACCTCAGAGCCGTCGGTTAACACTGCAGCTGACTTCTCTGTCATACTTCATGTCTTTTAGTTTACTTTAGGGCACTTGAGTGATATTGAGAGTTAACCGTGGACATTTTTGTTTCATTCTAGTGCCTGCATTTAAATACATTAACACTTTTTAAATTATATATTATAAAGCACAGGCAGAGATGAACATGAAATTGTAAAGAGAACAAAAAAAGGTTGAACCCTTTCCTAAAATCCTAGTGGTACAACTAAATATAAAATAAAATATTAATAAAAAAAAAAAGTGCTGTCAACAATTGCAATATATAAATATACACACATACAGTTTATATTCTGAAAATATTTACATTTATATATTCATATCTTATATTTTATATTACATACAATAATATTAAATATATAAAAATAAAATATTCATTAATATATACATTTTTTATATATGTAATAAATATACACAATATACACAAATAATTTATTTATATGTGATTAATTATTTGACGGCACAGATATAAAACATGTATTTGCTGAAATACAAAAATATAATACAAATATAATACAAAAAAAAAAAAAATGAATAAAATAAAAAAAATATATAATAAATATACAAATTAAACCATGACAAAAACACAAATACCGAAAGCCTCATAAAGTAAAAACAATATAAAGCAGAAAATAATAAGAACAACAATAAAGTTTAAACCCTTTGCAATCCAAGCAGTCCACAGTAAACTAAAACTACACTAAATTATATATAAAATATAAATATTGATATCAAATATTAAAATAACAAAATAAATATAATATTAAATAACGTTTGTGTGACATTTAAATACTTGAAATAATAGTTTAAATGTTGCTGTAATGAACTCAGATGGAGATTGAGGAAGCGCTGGCTGATTCTTTATGTTTATTCAGAATATTCCTTCAAAGGAAGTGTGGTTGCAGTATGTATAGTAAAGAACTAATTCATATCACCTAATACATTTCTAAAGTGTAAATACTTTCTTCTGAATTAGTTTTAGTACACGCTCTTTCCACGCATACACGTCATGCTTTAAAAAACCCAGCTGGGTCTGAGACGTGGAGTGTGTGTGTGTAGTGTGTGTGTGTGTACTCACCGGACTGAAGGGGTCTCTGCTCAGACTGCCTTTACTGTTCAAGCTGCCGATCTCCGTCTGAGAGCTGGACTGAGACATGCCCTCGAAGAACGGCCTGCACAGAGAGAGGAAGTCCTTAAAACACACTCAAAGCACCTGTCTGCCATTTTTTTGAGCATGAGTGTACTAAACACTCTCTCACTCAGAACACATGGAATACAGCACATCTAATCTTATCGTTCATATTGATGCATGCAAAAGCTGCACATTAGGTTTCTATAATTTTGTGATTGCATTACAAGTATTTAAATCATTTTTTATTTTATTTAATGTATTTTTATTTTGAGTTTTAATGCAACATTTCTCATTTTCCTTAAGTTTAAGTTTTCCATCCAATATTTTTAATTAATTTACATTTTTAGATTTCACATTTAAAACTCATAACAGAACTGTTTTCATCCGTAGCATAATTAACATTAACAGCTACTCATTGCTTTAAACATGTGCATGTTAACACAAAAATACTGTCCTGTTCGTCACACTGTTTAATTTATAAAACTTGAAAATTCTTGCAGATTAATATATAAACTATAGCTGTGTTGCAGGTAAAACACGTTTTTATGAATATTCATGGGCTAAATTTTACTTTAATTGTAATGACTCTGTTGTATTTGTAGGAGTGGATGTCAGTGGATACTGAAAGCGTCACATGAGCTCTATGGTGAGCAGCAGAGGGCGACCTGAGCTTGGGTTTGGGAGTGCTGAGGATGCTGTCGGTCTCCTCCATCTCCGGCCCGCTGTCGCTGGGGTTGTACATCTCCAGACTGTCATAGAGCTCGTCCAGGTCCTCCTCCACCTCCTGAATCTGCTCACGAGACACATGCTCCAGCCCGAAGCCCACCTGCAGCACAAACACCTCCATCAGAATCATATCACTGGCAGTACTGCTACAGTATTATCAACTGAACTGCATTAAGTTTTATATTTGTACTCCTTCATTTTCAGTCAGCTGCCAAGGTAACATTCACATTTTTATTTTATTATTTTTTTTTAAAGGCATAGTCCAGCCAACAATTCTAATTCTGTTATTATATACATTTCATATTTTTCCTAATCGGTTTGAGAATTATTATTTATTTTAATTTTATATATTTATTTTGTGCTTTTCCCATTTTAATGAGATTTCTTTATATTTCTATTGGTGCTGTCACATGATTAATCGGCAAAATAAAAAAATCAAAAAGTTTTTGTTTAAATGATATTTATGTGTGTACAGTGTATATTTATTATGTATAAATAAATACACACACATACAGTATATATTTAAAAAACATATTTACATGTATTCAA
>JAUMHP010000052.1:1140950-1166188 GCA_032361065.1 Enteromius trimaculatus | reverse complement strand
AAGATTGCCATGCGGTGCCGGTGAATACAACATGAGACCGTGCTCCGCAGCTAAACGCGACTCCGCGGTGGTTATTGTCCCTCCGCAGAGAGAGAGAGAGAGAGCGCCGTCAGCTCAGCTGAAGAGTTCTGCGTTCACATGCACGCATTCTCGCCGCAATGCCCCAGTAAAAGTAATTATCTTGAATGTGTCGGGGTGGAAACAACAAGAAGACATTTGAATTAATTACTCATAAACAAGTCTGTGTCGCAAAGATGAATTTCCTGATTCTGCATCTCCTCATAGACGCGCCTTTAAAGAGAAGTCATCTTTACCCATTATTTAATTGAATGAATGAGTTTTTGTTTTCGAGTTTCGGCTCATTTTTGTGAAGCGCTCCTGTTCCAGACGAGAAGGCAGAACACACTTGTTTTCTTTATTTTATGAAATCAGGTTTACTGTCAGTGCACACAAATAAAAGAAGACCCTTTACAGTTCTGAATGACGTATTCCTCCTACCTTTATCAGAGAAAATGAAGGCGAAGGCTATAAAATCCTGCAGAACACGCTTTGTAGCGTCACTTTCTGCACAAGCCATCATGTCGCTCATTTATTCTTTTAGTGTTTAACGTTTAAACATTGTTACATGTTTGAACTCTTTTAGCATGTCTATCGATTTGTTTTAAGGCAAGTGGTGATGATTTGAGAAGACTGAACTGATCAGGCAGACTTTATGATCAGCTCACTGTCTGCTTGGTACTATAAAAAAACACAAACTTATATTTAACGAACCAAACGAAACAAAACATAATCATATAACCATTACACTCAAAACTGAACTATTTTAACAGCTGAAACGGCAGTATAAGACGTTTTGGTAGACGGGAAAAAGATGGGCTCGGGTCGGGCTCGGGCTGGTAATTCTGATAAGCTGTCAGACTCGGGCCTAAATTTGAGGCCTGACACACATTATGCAAACAAAAACATTTATTTTGCATGCGATTAATCATTTGGCATCACTATTTTTTTATTAAATAATTGGTTATTTTAAGAACCTTTCACTACAAATGGTTGTTCGGTGGCATCACCGTGAAACTCCTCTTCTGCGGTCTTTGTTTTCTAGAGTGTGTGTGATTGCTGGAACCATCGTTGTCAGTAACGAGTGTCTCTGAATCTCTCTCTGTCTGTAGTTCTGGCAGTTCGGCGAGTGGCTGGATGTGGTGATTGACGACCGGTTGCCGGTGAAGGACGGGAAGCTGCTGTTCGTTCACTCGGCAGAGGGTGGAGAGTTCTGGAGCGCTCTGCTGGAGAAGGCCTACGCCAAGTACGATCATCCTCAGCTGTTCATGCGAAGCAAATACAGGTTATCTGCACTTCTACAGTCTGTTGTTGTCTTGTTCTTCAGGCTGAACGGCTGTTACGAGGCTCTGTCGGGCGGCAGCACCTCTGAGGGCTTTGAGGATTTCACAGGAGGAGTCACAGAGATGTACGAGTTAAAGAAAGCACCCGCCGATCTCTTCAGCATCATTGGCCGTGCCATCGAGAGAGGATCGCTGCTGGGCTGCTCTATAGACGTGAGCACTGATCCTCACTATGCTGACTTTTAACCCTTAATTTATGAAGAATTTGAAGACTGCAACCCTGAACAGCAGAGCCAAACACTGAGGCGCTAGAATGTTCTTCAACAGACAACCAATTAAAGCAGCCTCATTAAATATTCACGAGCTTTGTACAGTCCCAGAAATTGTAATGGGCTGTGTTTGGTTTCTGAGGAAAACGGTCAAAATTTTGTGCAGTAATGATAAGCTTGCTGTTGTTTCTCATTGTCTTTGTTTTGAATGTATTTATGAAGTTAAAGACTAGGCACATTTTAACAAACAAGCAAATGCTGAATCGGTGTCTGACTGCATTATGCATGTTTTTGTCCTTAAGATCACTAGTAAGTTTGACATGGAGGCGGTGACCTTCAAGAAGCTGGTCAAAGGTCACGCATACTCAGTGACCGGAGTGGAAGAGGTGAGCCAGAGACCTACTAAAGCACTTATCTGGCAGGTTCCCAGAGAACGTATGAAAGACCTAGACGCATCTGCCAAATGCATGACTGTAAATGTAATCTGAAATCGAGTTGATCGCCTTGATAGATGTTTCTGGTCTTAGTGTGTGCATTTAATCCATGCAAGCTATTCCAAAGGGAAATGTCTTTGTAATCGGAAATGTTAATGATCTGTTGATCAGGTGGTGTACAGGGGAAACATGACTAAGCTGGTGCGCATCAGGAACCCGTGGGGTGAGGTGGAGTGGACCGGAGCGTGGAGTGACGAGTGAGAATCACAGCAGTGTGCTGATTATTGCCTCATTCCTACTGTGTTCAGGTTATTCTGACTGTTCTTGTGTGTGTGTGTGTGTGTGTGTGTGTTCAGCTCCCGGGAATGGGAAAATGTGGACCGCTCTGTCCGAGGCAGATTACAGAACCGCAGCGAGGACGGAGAGTTCTGGTGAGTCGATCAGTATCAGAGATAATCAGAGACCACACACACACCTTTGCTATGACCTATGAATGCCCATACACACTTCTGAACAATTAAACAGCCCTAGCAACCCTCTAGCAACAACTGATCAGAACACCTTGGAAATGACCTACTGTAGCAACAACACCTTTTGCAATACCACTCAAATTGTACTTAAAGTGCAAATCTTCTTACCATCATCCTATAATTCCCTTTAAACCATGCAGAAAATAGCAACGCCCCAGAAACCACTATCAACAAGAACAACTTAAAACACTAAAGCAACAACCAGTAAGTGCCCAACAAGCAGTGTAAAATGTAGCGCCATAGAAACCACTAACAACCAAACACCCAATCAACAACGCCCTAGAAACCACCTAACAATCACTCAGACATCGTAGCTCATATATATATATATATATGTCCTGTAAACAGTTCAGAACAGAATCAGAACTGAATCACTCGCCAGCACCGCTCAGATAGTCACCAGGTCTCTCTTGACAGGATGTCGTTCAGTGATTTCCTGCGTGAGTTCACTCGGCTGGAGATCTGTAACCTGACGGCAGACGCGCTCCAGGCGAGTCAGGTGAAGAAGTGGAGCACGTCGCTCTATCAGGGCGAGTGGAGGAGAGGAAGCACAGCCGGCGGATGCAGGAACTTCCCAGGTAAAGCAGGGGATGGGGAACAGCGGGTCAGTGGCGGGAAAACCACAAAATCCTCATCTGCCATCTTTTGCTTCTATAAACCACAGCCACCTTCTGGATCAACCCTCAGTTCAAGGTGACCCTAAAACACCCGGATTCTCCCGGCCAATCGGATTGCAGCTTCCTGGTGGCACTGATGCAGAAAGACCGCAGGAGGAAGAGGAGAGAAGGACAAGACATGGAGACCATTGGATTCGCCATTTATGAGGTCAGGGAGCAGATCTCTTCGTCTAAAGTTCTGTTCATGTGTTTTAAACTCCTTTTCTGATTTGTTGCTCTGTCACCTTTATTTTGCAGGTGCCAAGAGAGGTATGATGAGACTCACCCAGCGCCTTTTAAATCAAGTGCCATTTATATATATATATATATTTGCATAGCACAGATTGTTTCAAACATGCTTGTGAGATGATTCAGACATTTGAAGGTCTTTAAATAGTGTAGAAGAGAAGCTTGACGTCACTAGGTTTCACTAACAACTGCATAAATTGTAATACTCACAGGAGAAAAAGTCCGGCTAATTTGTAGCTACCTATAAATCACAACCACATATTACATATCCACACCCTGGCACCCATGACAACACGCTCTACGCAGACAAATAATGTGGAGTACTCCATAGCAACACCCTAGAAACCACATAAAAACAACAATACATAGCAACAACCTATTAATGGGCTACAAGTTTTTCATAACATCTTAGCAACTACATAGCAACCTCTTAGAAACTCATAAGATGCTGCCTTTAACTGGTTAATAGAAACTACCATATAAATCACCTGGGAACCCTAGCAACACCCAATGACCACCTAGCAATGCCCTAGAAACCACCTAAGAACCCAAGTGACACCCTAGAAACCACATGGACCGCTCTAGAAACAACTCGGAAATGTTAATATAAACCACTCACAACATAATTGAATGCCCTGGCAACTACATAGCAACACCCTGGTAACCCATAATAAGAGGTTTTGCACTGGCAAAGAGAAACTACCCTAGAAACCACCTAGGGAATCAAGCAACAGCCTAGAAACCCTAGCTACACCCTAGAAACCGCACAGACTACCGTAGAAGCAATCTGTAAGTGCCCTATAAACTGTTCAAAACACCTTAGCAACCACACACAACAACGTATCAATCAGGACACCATAGCAACACACTGGTAACAGTGTTGACACTGTTTTGTATATTGGGAGTAGGTTTTAACACGGATGTTCTTGAGGAATGATACACAGATTGGAAGCGGACGTGACTGAGTTAACGCTGTGTGTTTGTGCTCAGTTTGTGGGGAAGTCCAGTGTTCATCTGAAGCGGGATTTCTTCCTGTCTCACGCGTCCAGCGCTCGCTCGGAGCTCTTCATCAACCTGCGGGAGGTGAGCTCACGCTTTCGGCTGCCCGCCGGCGAGTACATCATCGTGCCCTCCACCTTCGAGCCACAGAAGGAGGCAGACTTCGTGCTCAGAGTCTTCTCCGAGAAACCTGCCAACTCCGAGTAAGTGGACTCGCACTGATTGATCCAGCTGTGGATTAAACACGAGCTTTCTCAACAGGCTCCTAAAAATGTAGAGGATGTTGTCAGGTGGTTCAGAATAACTTATCTTTGCATTATTTCCTCAAAATATACACAATTCATCCAGCATGCATAATGTTTAATTTAGCTTTTATGTGCAACATATGGCAATGGCCACTGGAAGCATGCATTAGCCTGTCATACCTTTGACAGCAGGTGTGTTCATCCTGTGGAGAGCACAGATCGTTCTCCGGCTCATATTGTAATTCTCTTTGTGTTCTTCAGAGAAATGGATGATAAAGTCACGGCTGATATTCCAGCAGAGGTGAGATGATCAGATCCAGACAGGAGCTTATTGTATCATGCAAGAATGCATTCATTTATTAATGAGAATATTCTCTTTCTTGATCGCTTCAGCAACGTCTGGATGAGAGTCAGATTGACGCTGGGTTTAAGAGTCTCTTCAGACAGCTGGCTGGAGCGGTGAGGGACTGTTCACCCCCTGCTGTGCAGACATTCAGTATTACGATGCATTTATATGTTAATATAAATATGTGTGCATGTGTTGTCTAGGACATGGAGATCAGCACGACAGAGCTGCAGACCATCCTGAACAGAATCATCTCCAAACGTGAGATCTTCATGATTTAGTAGCTCTGTTTCAAACCCTAGTGAGCCACTTCACTCTCTACACAGGCAGCTCACACCTAAGACAGTTACAGTATATGTGATGTATGTGCTTCTGCAGAAGCCGAAAGTCAGTCGCCTCGCTCTTGTTACGCTGCTAATCATGTGTTCCTTTGAATCTGAATATTCAGCAATAAGTAGAAAATATCTTTATCAGAAGTCATACACAGTGAAATAGTTCAGAAGCTCTGAAACACTGCAACATGAGTGAACCTAAAATGTTAAAGTACACAGCAAAAAAGGTTTTTCAAGCCTAGATGTTTTTTGTTTCCAGCCAAAAAAAAAATAAAAAATCTTAAATCAAGAAATATTTTCTAGAAGGGTGAAAATTGTCTTATTTTCAGAAAAAAACATGTTAAATTTAATTGACTTCATTAAATAATCTGCCAATGTAGTAAGCACAATAATCTAATTTCAAACAAAAAACAAGATTCTTTTGCTTGTTTCAATTAAAAACTAAATTAATCTTCTTTTTTTTTCTGAAAACAAGACAATTATTTTTGTCTGACAATAAGACAAAAAAGGGCATGTTTAGCAGTGTGCTTTTATATTTTATGTTAAATTATGTTGCAATGTTTCTGAATTCTTAAGCTGTAGAGCTTGCACAGCGTCAGACAGATCACAGAAACTCATCTCTGTTGTGTGTCTGTGCGCACAGATAAAGATTTAAAGACGGACGGGTTCGGGAAGGAGTCGTGCCGAAGCATGATCAACCTCATGGATGTATCCTTTCCACGCTCCGCTTTAAAATCACTTGATGCTATCAAAGACTGGGCATTGAGTGTTTTTTTTGTCAGCAGAAACATTGGCACTGCAGTGTTAAAATCGTTCTCGCACTGCATGTTCACATCACATCAGTCACTGGCTCTTTGAGTCTCTTTTCGTTCAGACAGTATTTCTGATTATCCTTGACATGTTTGCAGACGGACGGCAGTGGGAAGCTCGGACTCACAGAGTTTCATGTGTTGTGGGAAAAGATCAAACGTTATCTGGTGAGATGATATTATATTCAGGTTGAGTGATGCTCTTCTAAAGGGGTTAGTCTGGACTGGATAACACATGTACATCTCAACACTTATTCAGCGTTCGGACCTGGACATTACTACTTGTTCCTCATGCAAACACTAGCCAGTCGTAACTGAGCTCATTTACAAACAGAACAATTAAAAGTGCAGCGTGTTCATTTCTGAGAGTCAGGGAGAAGGTGAAACGTTATGAACAACCAGTGTTATACTTAAGTAAAGCCATAACAAATATTACTTGAATTTTTTAATATTTTATTTTAGCTAGTTAATGACATAATTCAGAAAAAAACTACTGTATAGACCACTTTTTTTTAATTACTGCATTTTCAAAATGACTAAAAGTATCTAAAAGTGAATGCATAATACAAAATACGATGTACTGTATATGTGTTTTGAAAAAACTGAAATCTGTCTGATCTGATTGCATGATTTATGACTTGCATATGTTTACAGCAAATCTTCAGAGACCATGACGTGGATAAATCAGGCACTATGAGCTCTTATGAGATGAGGAGAGCTCTGGAAGCAGCAGGTACATGCTCTGACAACTCTGTATTTGGTCTGTTTTGATTCACCTCTGTGTCCTGACCCTCTGTTGCTCGCTTTCTCTCCAGGCTTTAAGCTGAACAATCACTTATTCCAGCTGATCATCCTTCGGTACACCGAGGAAGATCTGTCTGTGGATTTCGACAACTTCGTCACCTGTTTAGTGCGTCTGGAGACCATGTTCAGTGAGTCACTGTCGTAGAATTTAAGTGTAGCAATTTTACTATATATATATAATGCAAAGATAATATTAAATACAAAAATTATATACACAGGTGCTGATCATATAATTAGAGTATCTTTAAAAAGTTGATTTATTTCACCCCCTTATTTAAAACCCCTAAATTCAGTATCTGGTGCCACAGTATAATCAGCTAATTAACTCAAAACACCTGCAAAGGCCTTTAAATGGTCTCTCAGTCTAGTTCTGTAGGCGACACAATCATTGGGAAGACCAAAAGATGACAACTGACACCTTGTACAAGGAGGGCAAGACACAAAAGGTCGTTTCAGAAGAGAGCTCTGTGTCCAAGTGCATTAATAGAGAGGCGAAGGGAAGGAAAAGATGTGGGAGAAAAAAGTGTACAAGCAATAGAGATAATCTCATCCTGGAGAGAACTGTGAAACAAAACCCATTCAGAAATGTGTTGGAGATTCACAAAGAGCGGACTGCAGCTGGAGTCAGAGCTTCAGGGAGCATCAACAGCAGTTTTCAACATCGATAATAGTCAGAAACTGCATAGTCAGCATACTGCAATGATTTCTGAGGATCATGTGACACTGAAGACTGGAAAATACAGCTTTCACACAGAAAACGATGGTTTTAAATGATATTTAACGATATTATATATTTTTTGTTTGAATGTATTTTTGTTGAAATAAATGCACCATCTTTCAAAAACATTAAAAAGAAACCTCAACAACACCAAAATTTGAGCTGAAGTGAATAAGGAATTAATATAAACGGGTATTTAGCTGTTCGTGACCGAAAAGTTGGACATAGATTCATTTCTGCGTTCAGTGCAGTGTCATAACCCAAAATACACAAATATGAACATAGTCTTTTTTTAAGTACTGTAATTCTGAGCTATCAGGACAATCTGACTGAGACGTGTGTCTTTTTACAGAGACCTTTAAGACTCTGGACACAGATGCTGATGGATTCATTTCACTCACGTTCTTTCAGGTTTGACTTCCGTTCACATGAACACACTGCAAACACACACACATACACACACAAAACATGCAGAGAGATCAATGTGTATTTGCATTGTGTTAGTCAAGCTATTCTCTAAACCATCTCTGTGATTTCTGTCTGTGTTGCAGTGGATTTCTTTGACCATGTTTGCCTGAAACGGACACAGATTTGCATCGTTCGTCTGCACTGAGACCATCTTCTCTTTTTAGTCCTGTCCTCTGAAGAGTGCCTTCATTTTTACACTTCTGCAATGCATTTCTATGGGATAAGAAGCCTTAATATTGCAACCCTGTTTACATAGTCCACAGGAAAAACCCTGTGCCAAACACGTTTCTGAAGCCAAGAGAAAAACATTTACATGATTTGCATGCATTACTCTAGGGAAAAAAAACTTGTTCACACTTTCTGTGCCAAATCAATCATTGCCAATTTCAATCATTCTTAATTTTGATCACTATTTTATGATCATGAGCTCATGTCTTTCTGTGAATGTTGTGTCTGAATGTTTCATGTATGAAGACCGCTGTGTTAGAAATGCATGTGCTGATGAAACTGTAGCTTTACTTGCTGAAGGGGATTCGGTTCGGACTGAATTTCATGCATGCAGCTGCTTTATGGGAATGTTTACAATGTGCTGAAAAACCAAAGGATCTTTTAACAAGGCAAAGGGACATACACGTTGCCATATACATTCCTTTTAGTTCTGTTTTATGAACAATGCAAAACATCCATTCAATACAATCTAGAGAGGAGCAATAGAACTGGGCATGCATTCAATTTGACTTAAGATTCAACAAGACAGCACTTTTGAAAGATGTATATGAAAACTATTTTTTGGGTTTATTTTTCCCCCTAATGCCAAGCAAAATATTTTACATGTTTTTGTTTTGTTTTTTTTCCCTTCCCATTGATTCATTTATGTGGGTTTTTAATAAACTTTCTTTTAAAAGTACATTGTTTCAAGGTCTCGTTTATGTGGCTTTTACCTTAAGTATAAGCAAATATCTGTCATAATGTTGGTTTATATATATTAATTCTTGACTTTGTACGGTTATGTGGCTTGTGACCTCATTGATTTATAGTGAATTATTTTGGTATTAAAATGCTTGGGTGACTGTAAAAAGGTAATGCAACGTTCAAAACCAGCAACCCTTTAAAACAACTTAAACTGAACTTATTTTAACCTAAACGAGAGAAAAATGAATATATCTATAAAACATGTTTTATTCATGCATATATACAAAAGAAGTTGTATGTATTGCTTGAGGTCCGTATTTCAGATTTATTAGTAATAATGTAGTATCGATTTTATGAAAAAAAAAATATTTTGTGATCACAGGTGAACGCTCCTGCAGGAAGAAGGGCTTTTATTTTGAAATTAACTGGTGCACCAAAGTTAAGCTTCCGCGCTTTGTTTTTACAGCTGTTGAGTTTAGTTCCGCCGGTCGCTGAACGGAGAGCTAGGATTAAAGATGAATTCTCTGTCGCAGGAGATCCAGGGATTCTCCGTGGCGCGTCTGAAGAAGCAAAGCACGAGAGTGACGACCGTGACGGGCGTGAGACTCGTGGAGACGCGACGCGGAGATCATTTTCACGCGGAGCGCGAGGGTGACGCGGCGTGCGGGTTCGTGCAGGATTTGTGCCTCGACCTGCAAGTGGGCGTCATCAGACCCTTCCTCCTGCTTTGTGCGTTGTGTTCGATGTTTGTTTGCAATATTGATTGGGAGAACCTGGCTTTAACCCTACTGCGGTGCCAGAAATACCATTATTCCATGCTGATTACGTCACTGTTTGTGGACTTCAAGGTACCAGCAGTGACTAAATGTGGCACTGCATGGTACTTTTTGTGTAACGATGCATCAGAGGGGAAGAACGTGAGAAAGTTTACCATGGTCACTAATGATAATAAGCCTAAAACAAGAAAGAAAACACAGAACTCCGATTTCCAGCCACTGTGCACACAGTAAAATCACATTAAATGTGAAGATAAAATAAGTAACTAAATACATGTCTATTTATTCATTTACGACTAATTCCAATTTAACAAATGAGATTAGCATTACATCATGGTAGATAGATAGATAGAAGTTCTATAATTTCAAATCAGCTAATGTTCACACAGTAAAATCATTACAATTTTTTATTTAAAAATAACAGTCCAGATTTTATTATGGCAATTTAATCTATTATTATTATTTAAACAGATTGGAAATTTACCATGAGACATATTTTTAACAGTTTTATAGTGATTTTTATATTAATAATGGTTATTTATTTTAATTTTGAATTACCATTGTGTATGAAATGTGCTATTTAAATAAACTTGCCTTACTTGCTACATTTGACTAATTATGTGATTTTTTAGCATCACAGGATGCTGCCCATGATATAGACACATTAAAGAAATTACAGGTAATAATGATATAAATATATGTATGTAATTTAATTTGACTGACTTTCTCATAAACAAAAAATAAACAAGCTAATTTATATCATATAAAAATTAATAATTATATGTTCTGCGCTCTTGTTTCAGGTCACTCATGTGCTAAATGTGGCATATGGGGTTGAGAATGCGTTCCCTGATCTCTTCACATATAAAACCATTACCATGTTAGATCTTCCAGAAACAGACATCACCTCGTACTTCCCTGAATGTTTTGAGTTCATAAATGAAGCCAATCAGCAGGTGTGTATGTGAAAGATGAATATCCAGAGAGATGTTTGTGTTTATAACCTGTTTTCTGTGTGCTCCTTAGGGTGGAGTGGTGCTGGTCCACTGTAATGCTGGTGTTTCTCGCTCTGCTTCTGTTGTCATCGGGTTCCTCATGTCCCAGGAGAAGATGTCATTTGATGAAGCCTTCAGCGCCGTGAAAACCGCCAGGCCTTACATTCAGCCAAACCCAGGCTTTATGAGTCAGCTGAAGAAATATGACCCATGATTCCACACAAAAACTGCTTGATCACTGCATATGTCAGATTTCACAAAGCACTTGATGGGTTTCTGAGCTGATGATGAGATGTTTTGATAGATCAGAAAGGTGGGGACTGAGAAACTGTTTTAGTGCCAATGTATTTTATTTCATATTTAAAAAAAAAAATAATAATAAAAATATTTTATATGAATGTTCATGTTCATATTTGTTGCAAAATTAAATCATAAACCCTCGCTGCTGATTGATTGAAGGCTTTTACATGTTGGTTGTACATTGAGGTTTTTAACGGGTGACTTTTATTTTAAAATCCGTCATGACGGGAAACTGTTCACGCGCACGTCACGACGTAGTAACTGAGGAGACTTTATCAAAACAAATACATCCGTAATAATATTACCTGTTTTGTGATTTTTATTATTTCATGAAAGCATGTCGTGTGAGGCGTCTGTCCAGAAACAGCTGCTCTTAATAATGGACAGTTTAGTCTCATCTTTAGTGACAGAAATTTGTCAACTCGATATTTTTCAGTCAAAACATCAAAATGGAAATCCAGAAACTGATATTAAAATGGTAAGTTCGTTCAAATGTATAATAATTAACATTTTAACGTTTGTAGAGATGTTAACCAGTTCACTTAAACGAAGAAAATACCATGGTTTCCATAGCGTTAAAAAAATATAAATACATTATCAAATAATAGTTGATAGTTATTTTACTAAGTTACTGTAATATTTCCTTCGGTGTAGATATTACGTGTTATTTTTATAATAAGCACTTTATGATACCAGGTTAATATCAATAATCAGTGTCTTAGCTAAAAATACGAGGGGGAAAATCGTGTGTAATTAAATAACAAAATATATGGATATTAAATATATTACTAATTTTCTTAATAAACGTGGGAGATTCAGTCCTCAACATATCATAGGCAACAGTTAAGTAAGCAAAAACTTTTAAAAGTTTACCATAACTGAATATTTCTTCTTTGATTCTCAAGAATCTGACAGCTGCTATAAGGAAAATAACAAACTCAACAGCTGAACACATCTGCAGAATCCTTCATACAGCGTCAAACGGACCAAGAAAAGATCATACACGATCAGATCATGTTAACCGTATAGCAAAGCAGCAGTCTGCTGGGAGTGGAAGACAACTTAACACTCGTATCAAAGATGAGGAACATGTCAGAGGTGGTTCTTCTCATATTTAAACCATGTACTACTCTTATTTTAATAGTTTAAATAAATAAACAATTCACTGTTGTAGGAGGAGACCAGCAAGATTTCACCTCAGGCGTTGTGTCTGAAATCCAGGAGAGATTGAGTTGCACCACATCTGGTGGACATTTTCTTCAGGCTGTTGAAGTAACCCACATCCTGCTGTAATATTTGTGTTTTGGAATATACAAATGCTTTGATTTGCTGTACCACTAAGTAACACAGCTCTGTCTTCATCTAGGAAGAGCCGGAGTTTAGATTTGAAGGAGTATTTGTCCACGAAGAGGAACAAGTAGAGTGTCAGACTGCTTCTGTAGTTGGTACAGACTCCCTGACATTAATGCAATTGGATTAACACAATAATATAGTAACTAAATATACAATATCATATCTATAACCATGCCTTATTCATGTTACAGAATCAACAGAGCCCAGTGCAGATGAATCTGAATCTGTAGAGCATCAAAGAGAAGGACCAAACTCTAAGGATGAATCAGATGACATTTCATTACAGTTAAAATCACTGGATCCATCCGACATTATCAAGACAGGTTTGTACGTCCCAAGACATCGCTGAAACTGCTGCTGTAGATGGTACAGACTCCCTGGGGTTAATGCTTTTGCATTTTGTGTTAACTTAAAGCCTAAATATACAATATCACATCTGTAACCATGCCTTGTTCATGTTACAGAATCAACAGAGCCCAGTGCAGATCAATCTGAATCTGTAGAGCAACTAAGAGAAGAACAATGGACCACTAAACCAAACTCTAAGTACGTTTCAGTACAATTAAATATACTGGATCCACCCGATATTCTTCAGACAGGATTGGACGACCCAACAGACATCGCTGAGACTGCTGCTGTAGATGGTACAAACTCCTTGACATGCATTTAGATTAACATGGTGTAATATGTTCATGCAAGGCCCTATATGCAATATTTCTATAAACATGCCTTGTTCCTGTTACAGAATCAATAGAGCCCAGTGCAGATGAATCTGAATATGTAGAGCATCAAAGAGAAGAAACAAACTCTAAGGACCAAGCAAAGGATATTTCTTTGCAATTGGACCCACCCGTCATTATTGAGACGTGTTTGGACGTCCCAATAGACACCACTGAGAAAGTGAATGAGAAGAACATATGCAAAATCTGTGCAAAGACCTTTACCCACCTCAACAACCTGAGAAGACACGAGCAGAAGTTCCACAGCGGAGAAACGCCTCACGCTTGCCAGGAGTGTGGAGAGCGTTTCGGCTCCAGACGCCGCCTCCAAATCCACCGCAGAGACCACAAGGTGGAGAAACCCCACAAATGCACGCTCTGCGACAAGGTGTTTCGCTTGCCCAACCACTTGAGGAATCACATGACGAGTCACGGTGACCGGAGACCCTTCTCCTGCGCCACATGTGGGAAGAGCTTCGCGTTGATAAGCATCCTCAGAGCTCACGAGCGAACACATGCTGGCGAGAAGAAGTTTACATGCTTGCAATGCGGTTCCTGGTTCCTCACCAAGTCTTACTTGGACTACCACCAGCGGGTTCACACTGGAGAGAAGCCATACCTGTGCAAACACTGCGGCAAAAGCTTCGCCCAAAAGGGAAACCTCAAGGCACATGAAAGGCTTCACACGGGCGAGCAGCCTTTTAGATGCGAGGACTGCGGGAAAACCTTCGTACACGCCAACACCTTCAAATCCCACAAGCAGCTCCACACGGGAGTCAAAGATTTCTGCTGTGACCTGTGCGGGAAGGGCTTTCGGCGAGGAACGCATCTCAAGACTCATCTGCTGACGCATTCTGGAGACAAGCCGTTTAGTTGTGACGTATGTGGGAAGACTTTTGCCCTTAAAGGATCTTTGAAGACGCACCAGCTCACTCATACGGGCCAGAAGAGCTATGCTTGTGACGTCTGCAGTAAGCAGTTTACTCAGGCCAGCTCGCTGGCCAAACACAAACGGGTTCATACGGGAGAGAAGCCGCACCGCTGCGGAAACTGCGACAAGTGTTTCTCTCAAAGCAGTCATCTTAACTACCACTCAAAGGTTTGCCAGCCTGGGACAAAATGTTCTGCAAATTCTAACGTGGAAGAGAACTGAGCGGTCATTCCATTTGTGCCTTTCTGGAAAGTGTGATCAAACATTTGAGACTTTTCTTCGATCTGCAAGATGTTTCATGCTTCATTTTTGGATTTATTAGGGTGAATCTCACGAAGAAATGCCTGGGTCATATTTCACAATGAAATAAAACTATTATGTTTGGGACTATTTGAAGAGTTAACTTGCAAAAAACAGATAATTTCAAAAATCAAATGTGAATCAAACCGCAGTTGGGTTATTTTGAGTACTAATTCAATAAAAATATGCTAAAAAAATAATAATAATAATGAAAACAAGTTGTTTTTGCAAATAATTTTGGAGATTTTACATTAATACTCAAAGTGTCTCGAGACCAAACTGAAATAAAGCAGTAGAAATTAAATAAAAAATATAAATGCCTTATTTTCATGGAAATTAAGTTAATGTAAAAATAAATTTAATAAGAAAAAAATTCCTTTTGATTTTTACACTCACCATCACCATGACTCCATAGCTTTTATGGTGTTTTTTGTGTAATGTGTAATATTAAGTGTACTCAAGACTCACTTTTCCACAAGAAATTAAGCAGAGACGCACGTAATAAATAGCCAGTTTTACTAATAAATGTTAAAAAACACATAAGATAGACATTTACTGTACATGTACTGACATAGCAATCAAAGTTTTACAGAGAATTCAACTTTTAAATTAAGACAGTAA
The DNA here is from genome assembly GCA_032361065.1 of Enteromius trimaculatus. Lineage (NCBI taxonomy): Eukaryota > Metazoa > Chordata > Actinopteri > Cypriniformes > Cyprinidae > Enteromius > Enteromius trimaculatus. The sequence goes on along the minus strand of JAUMHP010000052.1, from coordinate 1,151,082 downwards.
CAAATGGTAAACATTAACTTAGCACTGAGAAACATTAGTTTTAGCATTCAAAGGAATGTAAAGATTATTCGTATTTTTTCTTTTTTAAAGAGAAAAAAAATAAGCACTTTCCTGTTGACCGAGTTTATATACATAGGGCAAAATATCACAGACCAAAAATAAAAGGTTGAAAAAAAAGATTAAGTAGGTATAAATAAATGAAAATAAAGAGCTAAGTTGAATTGACCTGTATACTACAGTTTTTGCAACCATAACCATGTTTGTTCACAGATGAATCAGCGTGGTCTGTGACTGATCTGAGAATAGTCTTAAGCGATATTGTTGTTGTGCTCTATCCGGGTGATCATGGTGGACACCAGCCTCTCCAGCTGCTCCGCCCTCTGTTTACCCGTCTGCAGAACCTCCTCATGATTGGCCTTTTCTTCGCTGTCGTAGTCCATCACCGCCTTATTAGTTATCAAAGACAGAGCGAAGACGCGCATCCCAGAGTGCCTTGCCACGATCACCTCGTGAACCGTACTCATGCCTAAAACACATGAAGGCTGATTATTAAACTAGAAAAATAGAGTATATAAATAACATTTATAAAAAATTACATTTGGTTCAAATTAAGGTATGTTTACATCACCACTATTGTACTAAAAAAGGATAAATTTTTCCTTCGTGCTTTTGAGACGTTTCGCATACAGTCGAAAATGTTGTCAAAACGATCGCCATCTATTTGGATCTGCGAATCAACTAACAGTGCTATATTAGCATGCCAGGCCAATAGTTAGCCATACGCATGCACATGACATCATAATTTACACAAATTTGTGTTTTTATATTTAGATTCTGCTATCTTAACATACATTGTAACTGTAACTAATCGTAACTGCTGTATTATGCATACCAGGCCAGTAGTGGGCGATGTACATACACCATTTACACAGATTTGTGTTTTTAATAGTAAAAAAACTCATACTTTGAAACCCTGTTTTCAAATGGTTGCATTCTCAGGCCCCCAAAACAAACTTTGTTGTGTAAACGAATGGCTAAAAAGCATAATGTCTTGATTGTTTTGCCCTGCAAAAGTTTGAAAATGAATGCCTTCCAGCATTCTTGTTACAGCATCACTGTCCATTTGCGTTGTTACTTTTAAAACCGTCATTACATTTCAGCTTTACATTTTATTTGTTCACACTTTCCCTGGGAATCCAACCTATGCCCTACAGGAATACTAACTGTTGTTAGTATGAATGCTCTTTTCAGCCTATCTGAGAACTGCATAGTACTCTGCTATATTATTTTATATCATAAAGCTTTGATAGCATGTTCAGGTTGGTTAAAAGAAGATTGAGAGCAGACGCGACTCTTACCGACTGCATCAGCTCCCAGTTTGTGCAGCATGCGGCACTCGGCGATCGTCTCGAACGACGGCCCTCCTAGAACGCAGTACACACCCTCTCGCAGGAAGTCACTGTAACCAAGCTCAGAGCCCACGTCGAGCGCCAGCTGCTGGAGTTCTCGATCGTATGCGTCAGACATGCAGGGGAAACGAACGCCAAACCTAAAGTGGTAAAGTAAGAGTTATGTAACCAACAGTACTTACAGGAGCATGTGTGGAATCTCTACTTGTCAAAACATCTCTGTGACATAACTGTGGTGGTTGGAGGAACTAAATAAACACATATAAACATGCCTGTCGTCATTGGGTCCCGCCAGAGGGTTGTTTCCAGCAAATCCGGGCATGTTGAGATGGTCTTTGATGATCATGATGTCACCTACTTTATAATCCTGGTTCAGACCACCAGCAGCGTTGGTAAGAATCACGGTTTCCACACCCAGCAGTTTAAATATCCGCATAGGCATCGTGATCTAAAACACAACAACAATCTTATAGATATTTCTTTTTAATGCCAAAAATCATTATATAAATTAAGGAGCATGTTCCATGAAGATATTTTATAAATTACCTATTGTAAAAATATCAAAACTTCATTTTTGATTAATAATATGCATTGGTATGGCGATTCTCTCAATATTCTGATTTTTTTGCACCCTTAGATTCCAGATTATCAAATAGGTGTATCTCTGCCAAATATTGTCCAGTTCTAAGAAATGGAGAGTTTTTCAAATTTTTAAGCTCTTTTTTTTTTTTAATTGAACCTCATGACTGGTTTTGCAATCCAATATTGTTGGACTTTAAACATTGTTGGTCTTTTATTGTTGCATCTTGGCTGAGTTTTTGATTTTAGTACAAAAATGACCAGTGTAAATTAAATTATTCTTAAATTATAAACTAAATTATTCTGGTCTTTGGATTCCACATGAGTCTACGCTTCAATCAGGCACGCAACACAACCAGTTAAAACTAATTTGGTTTAGGTCATGTGCGGACAAAATCTAGTTAGTACCTGGTTAAGAAGGATCTTTAGAGTCTCTAAAGTTTGTGCAACTTGCAATTTCACTCATATTTCAATACACAGAAGTGAGCCTTTCTTAAACCCTGAGGCTTGGATCAGCACACAGAACTACTTAGACCTCTAATTCAACAATACAGCCACAACTAACTAAATTAAACCATCAGACTTGACAAAGAACAGTGTTGTTTACATGTTTTGGACTGTGCCAGAGCCAGAATGTGTCTTTAGTAGGGTGCTCTTACCTTTTGGATGGCATATCCCTCATAGAGATGAAACCGTCCCTGCATGCAAACACAAGGTCTGCCCTTCAAAGTGCCAAACACCAGCCGTCCAGCGTGACCGTGCACTGCAGAACAGAAAGAAGCGAAAAGATTCAGTAATGGTTTTTACTAGATAAGATACATAATATCCTAAATTATGCAGTGAACCTCACCTGTACTTTGGGGGAAGTTGGGGATGTCCTTGTAGTTGAAGGCCACCTGGTCTTTCAAGGCATCAGCCAGCCCACCCAAACCCGAACCGCACACGATGCCCACCAGAGGACGCACTCCAGTCTGGGACAGAAGCCAGTCAGCTGTGGCCTGGCAGTCCTCATAGCTGTACCTGCGAAGGGAGAATGGAAAAAATGAGTTTATGGGGCCTCACACATGACTGTCTTTCCCAGCTCGTTGAATTCACAGCACACACATGCACGTTTCCGATCCACTCATGTCCCGACACACATTACACTTCTATACACTATAGTACACAACTGACATATATACATATGCAAATTCTATTGTAACTATATATTATACAACTAAGATGTCAAATACTGTAACCGATTTGAATGGCTATGAAGCCTGCAGATACCAAATAAAAATATCCTGGCAAATCTGAAACATGAGCCACTTTCTGACACATCACTACAGTAATATGAGCAGCTGACTACCAAAATAAACCCTCTGTGACCGAGCATTTTAAGTTTATTACTATAGCATTTGCTCAAAAACTAACACCAATTTTATCTGTAAATCACTTTTACAATTTAATATCAGTATATACATATTTCAATGGCCTACAATAAATTACTGTCCTTAAAATAAGTACTCGATGTCCGATTTTTTTTTTTTTTTAAACATGCCAAGCTCTTCTCTAAAGGCTGATATTAGTGGTAGCTAACGTTATTCATAATTAGTAATATTAGGATAATAGTTGACCAAAGACGGTGAGCTAGTTAAACGTGCCGGTGTCAAGTTCATGATATACAATGCTGTATATTTTATATTGTACCGTTTTATTGTTTTTAAAAGAATGTCAGTACAATTAATTCAAAGTCAATTTTCCCTCCAAAGAACATGTACTTCAAAGCGTTCTTTCTAAACCCCGCGTTTAAATCCGAAACATTCTTAAATAACGGTTCCGCTCGCTGGCAGCCGTTCAAGACACGCGCGCCCCCGCAACACCACGTGCTCGCCACTGCTAAAACTGGTTCAAATTAAATTTCACACTGTTTATAAAAGCAGAAATGGATGAATTATTATAGGTCGACTTTACCCAGCCAAAAGGATTCTCTGTATTGTGATCGAGTAACTTACATTTTCAATCGAAATAGCTAGTACACTTTCAAAAGACGAAATAAAGACAGAACAAGAATATTACAAATGAAAAAAATATATATAATAGTCGTTTACCCAGTGCTGCTCTCTGGAAACATGGTCAAAGTCGTTGGTCTGATCCTTCTGGAATATGAAACGGAAATGTCGATGTTGCTAAGCGATGTAAGTTATGACACGAACGTACGCGACGAATTATCAATGTAAAAACAACAGATACAAATAATTCAAAACCACACGAACGAGACGCGAGAGTGAATAAAAGAGCTTTTTAAAATTCCTGACGCGTCGCTCACGTAGCCGGTTTATAGAGCCACCGCTTCCGCGAGCCCCGCCCCGCGTGTGACGCACACGAGACGCGGAACACACCTCCTGACGCACATGCCCTCGGCGAGGGTGGGCCGTCTGGGGCTCCCGGTCTGCTATCAGTAAAATCACACTACAGCTTGAGCAATAGCTGTCAGACTGAATACCTGATAACCTGGAAATTGTTTTTCCGGATTAGATTTATAGACACAAACGCGTGTGAGTCATCCAAATATAAACACTATCACGAGGATCAGTGTGTAATTGACTCATTCAAGCTAATTCACAATCTCTCAGATCACAAATCATGCACTTATGAAAAGATAGGTTCAATTATCTCTTCTTTTGGGTGTTGTATCAATAGGGCGAAGACCTAGCTTGACCGGGCATATGATGTGTACCGTAATTTTAGGATTTGTTTATTAAAAAACTCTATAGGTATAGCTATGTAAAAACCCTTTTGTTAAGTTTTGAACCTATTTGTCTGGCTTTGCCCCAATAGGGCGAAGACCTAGCTTGACCGGGCATATGATGCGTACCGTAATTTTAGGATTTGTTTATTAAAAAACTCTATAGGTATAGCTATGTAAAAACCCTTTTGTTAAGTTTTGAACCTATTTGTCTGGCTTTGCCCCTGAGTCAACATTGCAGAAATGCCTAAGAAAGTTTAAAAAGTCAAAGAATTCAGTTCTCCAGCATTCCCCTCATGCTAAATCAGGGGTGCCCAATCCTGCTTAGTCCTAAATAAACACACCTAAATCAACAAAACAGAGTTTTCAGATTCTCTAGAAACCTCCACACTGGTGTGTTGAAGCTGGAGGCAAACACAGGCCGTTTGAATTTCATCCAAAGTAACTTAGAAATGAGGACAATAGACCAATCAAACCAGAAAAAGAGCAATAAGTGATTTTAAGTGAGTACATATAACAAATAATAAATAAAAAGTAAAGAAATAGAACAGAGAAGGCTAGTGCTAGAGGCTCATTTTACAGTAAACAGATAGGATAGAAAAAGAATGAATAATGGTATTTTTAGAGGCTAACTTAAATAATAAGTCAAACAAAATCAAATAGAATGGATAGAAAAATGACAGAGAAAAATAATAAGGAATGCAGTGGAAAAAGATGAGCAAACCCATGTTTAAACGCTCGAGCATGGTTTATTTTAGACCAAATCTAAGAACAGGACCTACCAGGATGACTCAGAAACAAAGTTCACGACCCCTGTTGACCTATGACCTGTCTCAAACATATCATATTAGGTTGAAGATTCCCATTTAAGTATATTAGCACCTCATATAACACACTTCCCACACATGTTTGTGTCAGTCAAAACCATCTTACAGGTTTACCAATGAACAATGACGTCAGTATCACTTTTGGGTAATGATTCATTTTGTTTCATCAACCCTGTGACTGTCAGTTGAATGCAATATTTAGCGTAACTGCATTAGCTCAATTTCTCAGTAGCATCATCGCAATTCATGTCATCACGATTCTTCTGTTTTCTGTGTTATATCCTGTTGTTGTGATGAGCCGAGTCCTGTAGTTCAAGGTACCCACGTGTGACTGAATGATAAGCATAATATTTACAACCAATGCGAGGCCTGATAGAGGGCCTGTTTGTCACTGTTGTGACGGTTTATAACCAACCCAAAAAAACATAACTGAGAAGAAGAAATGGCTGCGCGGAGCTCAACCTGTGTTGATGACGTGGTTTTTCTGTACACAAGCTGACACGCCTGCTTCCTGTCCAATGGTGTGACCGTTCGTCATGATCCCCCAAAACAATTTAGCCTTTTCCTCAGAGGTTACAGCCTTGTAGGAATCAATAAAAATGTTCCCAAAGCTGTCCCGGTGCCAAGTTTATTATGCAATGAGTCCTGTAGAACAAGGTCAGGAGGCCCTTAGAATGTCTGAAGCATTAAAACATTACCTGAAAACCTCTTGAATCTTAACAACAGTATGATTTACTGGAAAATAAATCGTCTTGCATGAACACAGGAATCTTTACGCAACAAAATGCATGCATAACATGTGCTAATATTGTTATCCACATCTGATAATTGCAGAGCATGCTTGTTTCAGACCAAGGGTGTGCATGAAAGTCACATGTCTCCGTCAGCACTCGTCATCATAGTGACTCTGTTATTCATAATTATTGAGAGTGTGTGAGATGCCTGTGAGTTTAATTTGACGCCTTTGAACCTGACTAGACAAGAATATGCGGTTTGGTTAACGCATGCATCCTTGCTTTGGTCTTTATTATTGATTAAGAAGCCCACAAGCTTGAGACAAGTCACAAGTGAAATCTAGCAGATCTAGAATTTCCCAAGCTTCGATATTGATTAATATTTACAGACTGAGACGGGAGAATCTACAGTAAGCTTTCGCCCTGCACTGAAATGCGAAATTGAATGAAGAATCAAGTGTATATTCAAAGTTAGGAAATAAAATAGTTTTCTGAACTGACAAGCCTTGAGGTGTTTAGGTCCAGTAAGAATCTTCCAGCATTGCTAAATATTGTCTGTAGTGTTACATAATAAATGTGTGGGTCAGTTCACTTCCAAACATATTTGGACTCGGACCAAAGCAAACGTAAACTTTATCTTGCTTCTTCTCTCACAGCCTTTCTTTAAACTTCCTGAGCGGCAAACACTGAACTTTAGTAAATATACAGACAGGTCCAAATGTCAGTTTCAAACTGCTTCTATTTGGCATTTTTGTACATTTTAATACAGATTATTTGGTGTTTGCAACACTTTTCGAAAAGGAAGAACTTTGAGAAACACATGAGGAAATGTTGGACATTATAAAAAAATGATGCAACGGGTGTTTAAACACGTAGCCATTATGCTTCATCTTCCTTATTCTTATTCAGCTTTTCCAGATGAGCTCATTGTGCTTTATCAGTCTTATGAAAAAACCGTCACCTTATAACAGAATGTGGACACTGTGCCAGTCTTGCCCTTCGAGATCATACCATCAGCCTGTCTTTATGTAAGAGAGACTCTTATCACCCTCATTAGAAACAGTGGGTTGAAAACTGACAAAAATAAGGAAATGGAAGATAAGCCATGATAAGTTTTATCGATAAGGCATGCTTTTGTGTCCACCAAAAAGCACTTTCCACCCCTTTAAGACTTTGTCAATAACAGAAACTTGCTGGAATTTACAGTTTGAACATGTCGCAACAAACCCATTATGAAACTCACCCATTCGCATGAATACAAGCTTCGTGTAGCGTTATTAAATTCCAAATGGAGAACTCGATAAAACGCTAAAAGCTGCAGACATTATTGTGTGCAGACTATGTTTATTTTAACAAATATGTAGGCCCTGTACAAGTCAGTCAACGCATAACACATGAAGTGAAAGAACTGCAACATGTCAGTGATTGGCGCGTATAGAGGGTGGTGCGATTATGGTGGCGTTTACTGTCATATTGAGAATAAAAGTGAATGGCCTGCATGGCCCTCCCTCAAGTTTGAGTTTTACAGTCTGTTTTCTTCGATTACCATTGCGCAACGCTTCATGCTTTTTGCAAGTCATTGTATACTAAGGGATTGCTGATGTAATGAACACACTCAAAGACAAATATCCCAGGGGTTCTTTAAAGGGCCGCTCTCTGGCTATTAAAGAAATACTTTGCCTAAATAATTACTTGGTTTCATCCAATCAAAGATAAGGAGTTTTAGAGCCATTCATTAAAGATGCACCACAATTGGCTGGATATCATGGATGCTGAGTGCCACTGGTCATCTGCTTTTATTGCATGGAAAGCAGCAGCTTCAACATGAAAACATTGCATAATTTCTCAGTTTTTGCTCCACAGGAGAAATTAGTCATTGATAATAGAAAACATACATACATTTATAACACAGAGTTCTCTCTGTTTGTCAGCAGTGACGTTGGACGTGTCATAGATTGTTCACGCTCTCGCTTTTCTCTTAGATGTATAGTAGATCTTTGTAGAACAGAGTCAGTTATGTGAGAATGTATCTGGAAATCTCAGTGCAGTGTCATGCGTGAAACCTGCGACAATCAGGCCCTCGCCAGAGTAACTTGAAGGCCTTTATTATTGTTATAAGCAACATGCTCCCTCTTGAAACTGAAAATTAGATGAGCTATTTGAAGGGACGTGCCGTTTCGTATTATGTCAAATGAGTTAAAATGCAAACTTGTCTGTGTCCTGCACGTGAGAGAGATAAAGACAATTAGAAAAACAGAAAGAGATGACTTCACTAGTCAAAGAGCAACAACAAAAAATCCACACATTCAGTTACACATAATACACACACCTTCAGTCGATAACAGGAGCTGTTTCATGAAACAGACCTTCGGGAAGAAGGTTCTTCAATCCTGAATTGGACTTGATCTTTTAATTAGATGAGTGCCCACATGTCACCAATAATGTGAAGAAGACATGTCCAGTCCTGAAGACAGATGACAGTGAATCTTTATGAAATCAAGCACTGCTTCAAAGTCATTTTACTGAATAAATATTCAGTAATATTATCTGGAATGAAAGCATGTGATAACATAAAGTTAAAGTGATGGCAGCAGTGAATGATAAAGATATTAAGATAATTCAATTATGACTCAACAGAGCGGATTGGGTTCTTAATCTATGTTTTATACTTGATAAATGCAATAAAGGACAACATATAAAAGTCTGTAAAATCAAGGTTTTGAATTTATTGGAGACTCATCTCTGAGTGAAGACCATCTATCAGGAGAGGATATTTCAGTCTTTCTTATGGACTGCATGACTAAGATAAAAACTACTCATCATTTTGAATGGAAAACAGTTTATTTACTCATCTTTATGTTGTTTCAAACCTATATGACTTACTTTCTTTCACTGAACAAGGACATGTTTTGCGCAGTTCTTCTGAAATATCTCGGTTTGCTGAAGAACAGCAAAAATAGTTTACTGATAATATTTCCCTCCAAGCTATTGCCTTATGCACATTTTGTACCTTCATTTTCCAACCCTTTGACACTACCTCAGGTAAAAATGGACATAAATCTGACATCTAGTCATTCTTGTTCTACTTGACAAACCCTTGATAATGTGGAGGTGAAAAGATGCATTCGACTCATGAGGTGCAATGAACATGGTACAACTCAATCGTCATTCGAAATATAAATATCACTCACTCATTTTGATGCCCCCACACAAATTTTGTGTTAAAGTGTTACTTAAAATAATAATTCCTAAATTAAATCAAGGTCAGATGCAGTGCATTCTGGGATGCAGATTTCGGTGCAGTGTTTAATGTTCTAAGCATCCATTATGTTCTATTTCTCCAAATGTGATTATGGTTGGTGATTTTAACATCCATGTTGATAAAGCAACTGCTACTGAAACCAAAGATCATCATGTTTGGACAGCTTTGGACTGAAACGGGTTATTGATTTTTTTAACTCAATCAAAAGGTCACACACTTGATCTTATTTGCTGTACTGGAACAACACCTTTTCATTTTAGTTTAAATGACCTGTCCATATCTGATCATGGCCAAAATTGCTGTATCTGTGTTTTCCAATGAAGTTGATAACTTGTTGAACACTGATGGATTCCTTAGCCTGGATGAGTTGATTTCTCACTACAACGACCAGTTGCAGAATGTTTTTAGATGTTGTTGCACCTGTAGAACCCGGACTGTCTCATTTGCTCATACAGCTCTATGGTACACTTCTGAGTTGTGTCTGTTAAAAGCAAAGGGCGTTCAAATTTGAGATCTTGTACATAAGGAAACGTGTGATCACCACATCAGAGACTACAAAGATCAAATCAATGCAAAGAGTAGGCTACCTGAAA
>JAUMHP010000052.1:1121872-1140850 GCA_032361065.1 Enteromius trimaculatus | reverse complement strand
TTAAGCATTTTACTCATACTGAATGTATGCTCATCAAGAAATGTGAAAAACAAGAAAGGTTTATTTATGAGGTTTTATTTACTATTATAGAAATTAAATTGAACACCTCAATTTTTCAAAATGGTTTTGAACAAATTAGATCAAACAAGTCAGCGGCGTGGGCGTGTTCATCTTTTTCATGTTTTTTGGGGGGTTTGTTAATAGTTTTGTAAAAAAAAAAGTTTTAAAAAAGGTCAATTCCACGTCCCGCTGGATCTATTAAATGATATCAGCTGCACTTTCTCTCTCTCCTCCCGACAGCGAGCTCACGTCACACACACCGCTGTCCTACATGACCACGCCTCCTGTCAATCACTCAGATCTTCTCATCCGTAGGGATGAGCGATATATAGTCTGCGATCGAGAATTTAGAAAAAAACATTCAAAACACTCCTACAGAGCGCGCGCATACATCACAGGAAGTCTAGAGTAGTGCTTGTGACCATTTACAGTGTGTTCATAGATTTTTTCTTTTTTACAACAGCCCAATAAACAAAAAAGTTACATTAAGTTAATGTTAATTAAGAGACTTTAGACATATTGCCCATCTTTGCTCTTTTGCTTTCAACAAACATCAATCCAAACAGCCACTGTTTTGCGTCTTTAAACAACACGATGTGTTTCGATTCTGAATGAATCAACCGCTTGAATGACTCGGTTTAATCGCAATGATTCACTTATTAAGAGTGATTTGCTGCCATCTATTGGCGGTTTTAATCTCACATTTCGATTTTTCCTCATTTTCATGTTTCAAATAATTTAAATATCAGTATTTAATGTTTAGTAGTGCAATTCTACTGTAAGCTACTCTTCTTAGTTCTTCTCAGTTTTTAAGGAACTTTCATTGCCTTACAATTAGATATCAAATTCAATTTAAGATTTTTCTTTTTACTTATAAGTCTTTATACAATCTAGCTTCTTCATATCTGAGTGTATTTAACTACCTCATCTCTAAGGTCTTATGCTTCTGTGAATCTTCTTGTACCATCTGTACATCTGACTACCATGACAAGTAGAGCCTTTAGCTGTATTTCTCAAAGTATTTGGAATAATTTACTTCAACACATAATAGTTTTAGTCTTTCAGTTTTTTAAATTACGTCTTTTTTTTTTTAATAGCCTATCCTGAGTGATTTAGTGTTAGTGGGATTTCTTTTTTGTATGATTTTTCATTTCATGCTCCTTGAGTCTCTTGAAAGGCGCCCATAAACAAAATGAATTATTATTTGTATTATTCTTTTTTTTAAAAATGCATACTGTGTACTGCATATAATACATATTGCAGAAATAGTAAGTGCAGTATGTTAGTGTGCAAATACAAACTTACCCTAGCTGTACAATGCTCTGGATTTTGCCCATACGGTTTCACATGACTTGCGCAGCCCTGCCCTCTGCTGGATATATTCTTTCATAGATGATTGCTGAGGTTTTTAGTAAAGAAATAAAAATAATAATAATAATTCAAGACACGAAATCGAAATCAACCTAGGTTTGATTAAAAAGTATATGAATTTTAAAATAATACTTTATTACTGTTTTTTTTAGTAATAAAATGCATGTACATTTATGCTATCACATGTTATTAGCATGCTGTTTAAAAGCAATAACAGCACACCACAGAAAGTTGTCAACTACTATAAAGTCAGAACAAAACGGCAAGACTAAATATCACCCACCACTAAATAAATTCTTTGTTTCAAAATTAAAGAAAAGGGACACCTACCAGTTAGAAGGTTCACTTTAATAGCCACAGGAGGGCTCTAGAGCGAAGGGTTCCTAAGAGACCATGTCTCTGATAGCAGGAATGGAAGAACACGATGGAGAATACCTTGGCTGAACCATGAGGCCAGTTGTGAGTTACAGGAGTTAAAACAGTCAGAGCACTGATTACCCTAATAAAACTTCTCACGCGGATTGTCCAAATAAAACTTCCCTCACTGGGAAGACATAAAACTTCCCCGAACGGCTCCCTTGGACAGAGAATTGGCACCACTGTCCCAGAAATAGCAGTAATGGTTTCCTCTTTCTTTGAATACAAATTCTGAATGAAAGTCTCCGCTCAGTGTGTGTGTGTTTGTGGATTGGACTACAAAAAACAATAATGTTTAAGGAGGAATGAAAAACTTGTAGCTAGACTGAACTGACAGAAAGGGTATAATACTGAATTGAATATCAACTGCTGAAAAGGAGACACTTGAGAAAGAGAGAAACAGCGAGAGGCGGAAGTTGAGTGCAGGAACACCATGTGTTCAGTAAACAAATTAAGTGTAATGCCAGAGAAAAGGGTCAACAAAAGAGAAGAAATAGAACAGAAGTCTCTTCCGACAGAGCCGTCCAGCTAAAAAGAGTCCTGACCAACTTACTTCACCTCTGCTTCCTTTTTGTGCCTTCCACCCATCCTTTCTTCTCTTGTGTATCTACATCCTCTCATTTGCATCTTACACCAGAAGTACAGAAGGGCCCTACTTTTCTTTAATTTCTTTAGTTTTGTTATTTAGTTTTTCAGTTTAGTATGATGTCAGGTTTAGGATACATAATTTTACGTTCTTATATTTAATCCTCGAAAACCTTGCTGAGTTCTTCCGGCCTAAGAAAATTGCGCGCTTTGGCAGGTGGGCGGGAAATCAAGATTAACGCACGTGTGAAAAAGCCGCGCGCAAAATGTTTCTACCCAAACCGGATTGTACCTCTGTCCGCGTTAAGATTTATGTGTCTGGTCCGTCTAGGGCACGCGGTAAATTTTACTTCCGCCACAACAAGCTTCGGCTTTACGTTGTACTGCCTTCAGAAATAACCTTTAAAGTCTAAATAATTCAATTTCATTAGCTTTACATGGTAGCAGCTTGTTAAATGTATGCCCGCTAATTTAGACTCAACACCGATAACAAAACAAGATTTTCCTAAACAGAAATTAAAGCGCAAAATGAGCTTACGTTAAAGACTGCTTTAAAAAACCAAACCAAAACAAAAACACTTGTTTAGGAATTAGGATAGCTAACTTTTTACTTGTGAAGTGAAGTGACAAACTGCACCAAAATTCAAATAAAATTCATCTAGCTAACTTTTTGCAAAATCTGTTTATTAAAAGAACAACATTCAAGCATTCTGCTAACGCAACATTTTTAAAGTAGCCGAAATATTTACACATACAAATAAATAATCGTTAGATTTTTGGGGCATCTTTGAAAATAAGACCAGGTACAGTAGCTGGGCTATTACAACCCAATTCAGCTTCTATTCTTTATGCTACGGACCTTTATTTTTTTTTATTATTTATCACTCTTACGGTTCTTATTCGCGAAAAAGAAAGTGATATGAAATTTGTACCTTGAAATCTTATATTTTTAAATCCCTGGTAGCACACATACATCTAGGAGACGTAGCCTATATTTGACGTCTTGATTTTTTATTATTAAGTTGTTTGTTCATCTGCAATATGTCTATTGGACGTCTCCTTTTAGATGTCAAATAGACGTCTAGAAGTCTTTAAGATGTTTATGATTTAGAATGTATGTAAAACTGAAATCTGAAAGACATCAGCCAGACTAGACAGAAGATGCTTTCCAGATCAAGAGCTCTTGACACCTTGCAGACGTACCTGTGCTTGTTTTTCTTTTTTTTCAATTTTAGTTCTTTTGTTTTTTCTTTCTTTTTTAAAATTATTTTTAGTTGTTGTAGTAGCCTAATAACAGTATTACATAACACGAATAATACTCATAATTGCGGTAATTCTTTCTCTGTTCCGCTTCTCAAAAGGTTTGCACCTGTTTTCTCCGCAGTTACTCAAGCGGACATGGATCGACTTCAAAGTCACGTCACTCTGAAAGTCGCAAATTCCGCTCGGATAAAGAACCGCCACAGAACTAATACAACATCCGAGGTCGTATTTATAAATAATGTATGCGTCCTCCGAACAACGGCAACATACAGTTTCTTCATTTCGACATATTTAAATCAAGCAGAAAAGTTTACAAAGGCGGAGGAGCTCAACAAGGGCTCTATTTACAGACGGAGACACGGGGGGCGGGAGGAGGAGCGGAGGGCCGATGAATTAATGAATTAAACAGTGCTGAGGCGCTGAAAGTACGTATTCTCATCAACAATGAAAGGCAGGACTGAGACGAGAGGAGAAAGTTTTCAGATAGTGCTGCGAACAAAACTTACTGAGGAGTTCCACTTAAGACGAGACAAGAGATAAAAGGGAGTGAGGAGGATAGAGAGAGAGAGACTCAGAGAAAGGGCATTACATAATAAATCGGTAACATTGGACCCGCACTGACACTTACTTACTGCTAGGTTCGAACCGATATAGGCTATACTTTTTTAACTTGAAAGATTTGTATACATATTTCACTTAGGTGTATAGGCTAGAGTTTTTAAAACTGTTTCAAATGTGTATATTTGAATGATAAACATTATGAGACCTTGTCACTCTTCTGGCGCGGATGATGTTGTCGGGAACGCGCTGCTCTCCGGTTTGAACGCTTTCACAACTTTCGCCTCAGATTGTCTTCTGATGTTTCCCGAAATTGGAAAACAGCAGTGACCGTTGTGAATCACAAAAAGAGAGAGCCCTGCATTCAAGTCCTCATTAAAAGGTAAGCGCTGAAGTAAACATATAGAATAACATCTATGCTTAAGTCACTTGTGAGGCCTAGAGGTCGATGTGCTGAGATTGTGCTCAATTAAGAGGAAGGAGATACCAAAACATAAGAATGTCATTCATCTGTGCAGATTTAAATCCAGCTACATGTCTCATGGTTACATAAGGCATGAAGTCCAGTATGAGTAAGACCCTGGCAGACATCAGGTGCTCTACAAGATGATTGAGCATTTGCAAAAACAAATCACTGTTAAATCTTAGTGCATAAGTGTTATAGTGAACATAGGCGGTTCTGATGTGTAGCCTGCTGTCTGACTGCTCAAATGTCCTGTGACATGTCTAATTTGTCATTTAATTAGCTAAAATGAATTAATAATGGGCTTGTTTAACTGTTTGTCAATATTCGATTGATTCAGTTTTATTCAAGTTTGTGTCACTCTCGACTTTCAGATTGTTTAACATTATAATGCATAATACAAACTGAAAAGGGTTAACTGCAAAAGATATATATATACATATACAGTATATATATAGTTTGTTGTTGTTTTTTTGTCAGGTATTGGTTTTGGTCAGCAATGATCAGCAACCTTTTAAATTTCTTTTAAAATATTTTAAATTAGAACTTTCAGTGTGTATAAAGCTTTCAAATTCAGTTTACAGTTTGCTCTAACACTACTTCTGTTTAATGCATGAGCTGTAGAGAAATAATATTTACTGATGCAGAGATATAAAAGAGGAGGATTATCCGCTGCTATCAAAATAATTTCATAGACTCGGACTGAAAGACAACATCGCGTGGGTATCCTTTCCTTTTTTTGCTGCTTTCAACTGATCTGATATGCTCCCCATGACTCTTTCTGGCAAACAACAGACCTGGCAAAGTTTTTGGATTTCCTTTTTGGACTATTCTTTAGCTTTATTCCCTCTCTCATTCATTTCAACCTGGTTACTCTGGAGCTCTAAACCAAGCCAGCCAATGAAATAACTGATCTGCCTAGATCAGGTAGCTTTGCAAAAGATTAATTAGAGGTTAAGGAAATGTGGATCTGTTAAGTGACATCAGAGTGATTTCCCGAGCACTTTAAAATAGAAAAGTCAAGCACTTTCCACTGAGACTGTGAGAATTGCATTGGATCCGGTGAATTGAGGAAAGTAAAAGTTTGCACATCCGCAGAATACTGATGAGAGTTTTAATATCGGCCTGTTTTCTGTCCATCTCTCCATGTCATTCCTTCTTTTCTCTCTCTCTTTCTCTCTGTCTCACTTACTCTCTCTCTCTCTCACACACTCATGCAGTGTTGTATTTTTCAATGGTGGCTTTTGTCTCTTTCATCTCGTCTCTAAACAAAAGGATTCTTGTGTATACAGGACAGCGAGTGAGAAAGAAAGACATCGAGGGAGGACAGAAAGTGAGAGGAAGAGTGAGAAAAAAGATGAAGACAATTTGTAAACTCGGAGGGGAAACAACATGGCTCGCTGAGAACTCGTGTGCAGACGAGTCAAAAGTTTGGATGCACCTATTCGTTTTGACAGAATAATAGTCGTAAGATAACACAAACGTTGATAACCTTCCCTTTAAGTAGTATTGAATTAGTTTGCATGTGTTTTTAGTCAAATATTCATGCGTAGGCACAATGTATATTTGTCCACAGAGCTGTTTTCATGCATTTTAAAGGTCTTTGAGAGCATGAGAAACATACATTGAGTCAAGTGCTTGTCAGTGATTGTCTGCTGCATGTACTGTATCAGTGTGCACGCGCGTGGGTGCGTACTCGCCGGAGTTCAAAGGTCAGCTGTGTGTACACTCTGCTTATAACACGTGCCTCGGCAAGGAACCGCCTCCTCCCTCTCACCCGGCGTTAGTATTCAGAGCACAGCGATCCAGACAGATACCTATTCATTCTCTCAGTGTGAGTCCAGAGAGAGAGAGCGAGGTCAGAGAGGGGAGAGCGTATCACATCTCCCTGGTACTCATTCATTTCATTTATTTATTTTATTTGGTGCGGAAGGCAGATGCCGAGTGAGACTAAACTACCACTTAGACATTTACGCGAGAATGCTGAGAGGGAGAGAAGAGGGTGAGATTGAGCAGTGTGAATTAATAGAGTCTCCCCTGAAAGTGATTCCTCGTGTAATGTAGCCAAGATATATTGGTTCTTAGTTATGTTTTCAGGTTGCTGTTTGCCCTCAGATTCATAAATGAGCCAATTGTTTGTCCAGGAAGATTATAGAGCACTTAAATTAATGTGAATAGCAGCTCAGATCTTCAATACGAATCAAATGAATATTGTTTCAAAGCAGCTTCAATGCATATCAAGTTAATGTTCATAATTTCCTAATATCACATGTTTGTAGTCACATTTATCAGATGAGAGCTGAGGGAAGATATAGTTGGTATTTAGAAACAATGCAAGCAATCAGCGTGAGAGCTGGCTGATAATATAGTTACATTTTGTAACACAATAAAAAAATCAATGTCCGAGCTTATATTGAGATATTCTTTTTTATTAAAAGCTTAGCATTTTGGTGAATTGGATCACAGTTTAAGTCAGTTGAGATGTCTTCTGATATGTGAGATTACTCTGGCAAATTGTTTGTTAGGAGAAACACTTATTTGCCTCAATTTCTTTGCATCAGCATGGGGTTTTGGTGATTTTTAGTGTGGATGTATGAAGTCAGTTCCCCTCAGGTTCACAGAGGAACCACAAATGCAGAGAATCAGCCTACTTAAGTGTACAAAAACTTTTAGATTATTTGAAAAGAATTAGAAAAAACAAAGTTGTTTGTGGAGCTTAAAATGGTTTTTGTTTGACATCAAACTGCAAAACAATTATTGGTTCTTGCATGATTCTGTAATGAAGTTTCATTCCAGGACAACTTAAAATCAAGATTTTTGAGCATGATCGCTGTACTTTTTCTAGTTAATTTGTGGTTTGCATGCACAAACAAGTCTGATCTGAATCTGTAGGAGAAGTGAGTGAATCAGTGATTGAAAAAACTGTCCAAGCAGCATCTACAAAAGAAAGTATATAAAGTTGAAGGATTAAGAAGCGTCATCCTCAGTGTAACAGAGGAATGCAGAGAATATGGAAAACATTGTGGTGCTCTTTTCATCTCTGATTCCTTCCTGCGGTTTTGTGTTTTTGGATGGTGAATAAGTCACCCCTTTCACCGCTTACCCGGGCCAACCGAGCACGGCATGTGAGATGGTCAGCATTGACGACTAGCCTTTAAATGAGAAAGGGCAGCTGCTTCTACTGTGTGAATGAGGGGCATTTAATGTGCTTGGGCAGCTGGAGGGTCTGAATGTAGAGTCAAAAAAGAGTAATGGACCACCAGGGTCGCCCCCAAACCTGGCCTTGTACCCCTTCCTGGCACACGCAAACCTCGAGAGAGAAGGATGCGCTCACGGGTCCGCGATAAAGATCGCTGTGAAAGCTACTTTGCCCATTTCAGCTTTAGAGAAGTCATTTTAAATACTGCTGAGAGTCGCTAATGTGTCCCTAATGTGGCTCTCTTTACTTGGACGATGCATGACTTTCAGATAGAGCTCAGATAGAGATAGAGCCCTCTCTCTTCCCATGTGCTGTTTCTTCTAAAATGCTACGAGACGACCTAGATTTTACAGAAGGCGATAAGGTGACAGGTTTCTCACACAGAAGCCTAACTGCTGGATCGGTAATTTCATTAAAAAGAACTTCTTTTTATGTCAGAGTAACAAGATACTAGTAGTTTCGGTAACCTAAACGGTGGCATTTATGAGTCCCATCTGATAACATCCACTGCTGGCCAGAAAAAAAAAAAAAATAGGGAAATAAGTGGAATTATTAGCAAAATCTGAATGGCGATGTGGAGACTCAAAATGATAACAGCATCATAGTTCAGTGCTGCTGCAATTGTAAAGCAAAACCTGAACACTTGATGAACAGTTTTCGTTTTAGTGTTTGTACATAATTTAACATTAACCAAATTGCAGTCTTTATCTTGTCTAGTGTGCTTAAAGCTTTAGCAGCCTTTATTCAGAGATTTGGATCAACCCTGGAACTACTGGGTTGGAAATTGGACTACTTATATTAAACCATCTCTCTCTTCCCTCCTAGCTATGACCTCAGCCACGCCCCCCTCCTCCCGTAGCCCCTCCCCACAGAAGGTATGCCACTCCCAGACACAGACAGACGTTCTGAAGCCCCTCCTAGGTGGAGGAGGTGGGGCTTCGACAGGAAATGGACCTGCGGCATTGAGACGCCGTCGTCGGGTGCTATCTAAAGATGGGCGGAGCAATGTACGCATCGAACACGTCAGCGGCCGAGGGACGCTTTACCTGCGTGACCTATGGACGACCTTTCTGGACATGCAGTGGCGCTACAAGCTTTTCCTGTTTTCCGCCACCTTTGCTGGCACCTGGTTTGTGTTTGGAGTGCTGTGGTACTTGGTGGCACTTGTGCATGGAGATTTGTTAGGTGAGGAGCGAATGAGATGTTCTTTAGTAGAACTTGGATATTTATTTTTGTAAATATTGCAACCCTGTTATTTCCATATCTTTGTTTCTTGTCTTTTCTCACCAGAGTTTGACCCTCCGTCCAACCACACTCCGTGTGTGATGCAGGTCCAAACCCTGACTGGAGCGTTCCTGTTCTCCCTGGAATCACAAACGACGATTGGTTATGGCTTTCGCTGCATCACTGAGGAATGCCCACTTGCTATCATCCTGCTTATTGTCCAGCTTGTCATCACCATGGTGATGGAGATCTTCATCACTGGAACTTTCCTTGCCAAGGTACACCTAAAGCTAAATTAATTTGGGTAAAAAGTTGCTATAGCACATAGCAAGTGTACAGTTAAAATATCATTATTTCTGGTAGTCCTAATATCTTCAATTTTGAAATGTTAAACCGTCATGTGTTTTTTTTGGTGGAAGACCTGACATGAGCCTGTTTATGCTTTTTTTCCATACAAATTTAAGAAGAAGGCTAACAAATGTTGAGTTCCTAAACCGAACTGACCGAAACTTAACAATACATTGCAGCCTTTGCAAGTAGCGGTATTTTGGTTGCACTATGATGTACTGAAACCAGACTGAATTGGAGCAATATTTGATTAAATATATATATTTTTCTGTGACCTGTACAGTTGTCTCAGATCTAACAAGACATTTATGTTTTAATTTTGGGTATGTAGGTAGCACGGCCGAAGAAACGTGGTGAGACGGTGAAGTTCAGTCAACATGCTGTTGTCGCCAATCATGAGGGCCGACCTTGTCTTATGATCCGTGTCGCTAACATGCGTAAGAGCCTCCTTTTGGGCTGCCAGGTAACACATCTAAAGAAATAATGTTGAATTACTTATTCATTTCCAACGTAGTGTAACTCATCATATGTTAAATTCCTGGGATTTCTCAGGTAACAGGTAAGCTTCTGCAGACATCGCTGACTAAAGAGGGTGAGACAGTGCGTCTGGACCAGAGAAATGTAGCCTTCCAAGTGGACACGTCCAGTGACAGCCCCTTTCTCATCCTGCCCCTCACTTTCTATCACGTGATAGATGACAACAGCCCACTGCGGGCCTGGGCTGCCAAAGGTATGGAAGTCTAGGAGAACTAAATGGAACAATGTTGAAATGTTGGAATTCCAAAATGTGGCCTGAAAGCCTTAGCCTAGAACTGTCTTGTTTGAAAAATGAATTCATTACTTTCTACTGTAAGCTGAACTGGTGTAGCTCAACTGAAAGAGCATGGTGCTGGCTATGCCAAGGTCTTGGGTCAAGCATATGCCAAACGGGTAAACGTAAAACAGAACAGGCACGGTTTCAGCTGGTGCAACCTTATTTGTCTTGCTCTGTTGGCTCATGGATCGTTCCTTTCGGTGAATGAACCAGCAACCATCTGGTTACCAGCCTTAAGCTTGAACTACTAGACAACACTTCTCCATTACCTCATATGTGCACAATTTGAACCCATCACATCATAGGAAATTTGAGATTCTTGTCACTAAAACAGTAGAGCATAGTGCCATGGTTATGGGTTTGATTCCCAAGAAATGCATTCCCATGACAGTTTGTGAATGTGATGTAATTTGCATTAGCTTGAAATGTGCCAAATGCAAGAGGGTTTGATGTTCATGCATTCCCTGAGAATTGAACCCATGCACAGTAAATGCAATGTAAGTTTTTTTTTTGGTAAAAGCATCTTTCAAATGTATGTTTCGTAGTTCTTTGCACACTGGGAAACTTACCGCTAAGCTTAGCTTCTTTGTCCGAGAGTGCAGAGATGGCCCTGGCAGTGGTGGCAGATGAAGACTGTCAGTAGGATACACCTGAGAACAGGGACAGAGTGGTTGGGCACCGACCCCTGTGGCTCCAGCAGAGTTGCTCTGAGGATAGAGTGCTACACGAGAGAAATGTGAAACAGCAGTGTGGGGAAAGGTGTCAAAGACACCGGAGAAGCTCTGTTTCAGCGCAGAGGTCACACTGCAGGCAGAAGGTTCAGGGAGTTCTGGCACTTTGAGCACACACTGGTGCCCCGTTTCCACTGACACTTCACACCTGAATCAAGTGCGCGTGGCTCGCCAAAGTGGCTCAATTTATGTTTCCATTTTGACTCAGCTTCATTAATCATGAGGATAAGTGTGAACTAGATTTGCCCATTTGCCTACACAAAGCTTGCTGCCATGATTATAATGGGTTTAGGGAGCTTGGTAGAGTATTGGTTTTTAGAGAATTGCTACTTTTTAGAGAGTGGTTATTTGCTGGTGCACAACAAACTCTTATTAGGCGTTTGAATATTTTTTATATTTTTATATTTGTAATTATAAGAAGGAAAAACTTAGGATTTTTAATTTGGATTTTATTTGAGCTCTACATTTCTGATGTGGGCATGTGTCTTCCACTCACCACTGCTTCTGTAATTATTTATTGAGGTACCTCCAAATTCAATGATAATGAGAATATATAATTTAAACAGTTCTCACTCTATCAGGGGCTAATTTGACTCCAAAATCAAAATCAAGCTGGGAAATTTAGACTGGACAGGCCACCAAGCCACAAAGCTGGTCTGTTTGAATGATTTTTAGTCCTTGACAACTGGTCAGACAGGAAGACCAGCTTAAACCAGCTAAGACTACGTTTTTCAGCAAGGACCTTTGGTGTCAGAATTGGCATTTGGGAAATAGAAATCCTTTGTGCGAAAGACCGCAAAAGTTTAATTGAATATTGAGAGGTTAAAGGACAGAAGTGGATTTCACATTCTCTCTACAATTGTAGTGTAAATTGTACAAAATTCAATAAAGGCTTCGGTGGGGGGGGCATGTTTACAAGAACTTGGGGGTTCTATTATTGGCAGATGAGCTGCATTTATTGTCTTCTTCCTCCCTTCATCTCATTTTCTCTCTGCTAGCCCACATTCACGTTCTCTGTAGATGTAGCTTTCCCTCTTTCTTTTATAAATTCTCTCTCTTTGGCTGGAATGCATGTATGAGAGCGTGCCAGAGCGTCTCATTAGAGGCACAAAGCAGCCCAGTTCCTGGTGCTGACACGCAGGTCGTGGATCCAGTTACGGTCCCAGTCTCTACCCCAACGAGGGCCCAAGCTATCAGACCCTCCGGTCCCCGCTTTTGCGCTTTATTCACTGAATGCGACTCTCATCTCACACGTCTATGAGTTTTCCCTGTACGTGATAATCCTTGTGCATGTTTATGGTTTCTGTTGTGCTTTTTCTCTCGTCTCATGCTTCTTTCTCATCATGTTTGTAGTCTAGCCAGATCGCCCGGTGTAATTGACTGTAGTCAGATTGTATGGTATAGGGTTATATTTAATAGACTCTACTTATGCCTAATGCTTTCTAATCCAAATGAAACTCATGGTGACTTCCCATAACAAGGTTTTCTCCCGAAAACAACGTTGAGCGTTACATTTTTCTTTAAAAAACTGAATATGAAGTAGAAATAGCTATTCAGGATGCTCCAATGGAAGCTCATTTGCATATGAATGAAGTAACTGGCACCAGCCTTAAAAACGTGTCCGAAAGCGTGCCGGTTCAGTACACTGTGAATCTGTATGTGCCCAAGTGGCTGCGTGTAAACGTACGTGTATGGATGTGCGCCAGTGCACCAGTGTGTGAATCTATAGTAAAAGCAAAAAAAAATACACAGTGTGCCAGTCTGCTGAATGTGGCTTTGTGTTTGCATAAGAGGCTGAGAAGAAGAGACACGGGCCTCTGCTGGAGCCCAGTGACAACTCAGAATATAGCTATATGAACCACCAAACAAGAAGTTCTCTCGTGAATGTGTGTTTGACTCAGAGACTATGTTTTACTTTACATACTTGGACTGAATGCAGTCAGCAAATTGTGAGGGCTGCGATTTAATTTTAATTGATCAGAGTTTTAACATCTTTGTAAACTTGCGTTGATTTGCTGAGAATCAAGCTGCTGTGAGGTGATGAAACACTGTGTTGTAATGCACGTGTGTGATTTATTCTGAAACAGTTATTTGCAGGCAAACCTTCAAAATTTTATCTCGATGATTTAACTTTTGAACATGAAGAATTTAAACTGCAAATATTAGTATTGTAATTTAATCTCTGTACTATACGATCAAATGTTCTTTTTTGTTGTTTTAAATTAATAATATTATTTAATAATTACAATAAAAATGTTATTAACAGTTTATTGTCAAATTCAATGAGTGAAAACATTTATTAAAACAAATGGAAAGAGATTTTTTTTTTAACTAAGTTCATTTTCAAGTTGAAATTCAGGTTTGGTTCTTGGTTCTCACTCAAAAGTTTCATTTTCCAGATTTTATTTTCTGAATTATTTTTGTTTTCTGTGCGAAAGTAGAAACAAAATCACCTCAAGTATCGAATGATTAACTCTTTCCAAATGCTAAAAGTCATAAAAAATATATATAGTAATTTTCACCAGATCACAATATATATTTTGTGGAAAAACTAAATATGACATAGTAATGTTAATGTGTTAAAGAAAGTTTACTAATGTTACTAATGTACACTTCTGTCATCCTTTATTCTTCACCCTTATATCATTCTAAGTGTGTATGAACACAAAAGATTTGTAAAGAATGCTCCCACTACTTGTGTGCATACCAAGATTATATTATTAATATATTAAAGTATATCTAAAAAAAGAGCTTTCAATGTTAGAAATTACTGTAGTGCAGCACCCAGAGATATCCCAAATATTCAATGTTCAAATCATGCCATATGTCTACATATTTGTACATAAACTGTGATAAAAGAAAGGTAGGTTTCATTCTTTTACTCAGCTTATATTTGATGGGGACTTGAAATGTACCAGATAGAAGGAATGACCCATATATAAGTAGGCTATCTCCTTTCTTGAAATGCATTAAAGACACAGTCAGAGGCCACATTAGATCTGCCCGCTAGTAAACACAGACATCCCCTGAGGGCCTTTCTGTCATGATCAGTGTGTGAACGACGCCAAAGAATATCTTCATATGCTGATAATTAATACATGCCAGTGTAGTTCCATTAATTATCCAGTGGGCTTTAAAAATAATGTGCATAAACTGGCCTGGTTCTGAATCCTTAATGTTTTTCTTCCTGTTCCCTATGTCATAAACAATCTCTGGCTTAGCATTAACAATAACCATACTAAAGTAAATATTTAATAATGTAATGCATTAAGTGTGCATTTCTAAGTGTGACTCAAGTGACCAAATTATTTTTTGGGGGCACTGTAAGCATGTGAGCATGATCTTGTGTGTTTGTGGGTTATGAAACCCCATGTTTTTTGCTTGCAGAATGCAGAACTGGCTCTGGGTTAAAAGAGAGACTGTTTTCACAGATGACGGTCTCTCGCTTTGAATGTGGGATGTTGATGCAGGTGTGTGTGCGATTGTGTGTGTGTGTGTGTGTGTGTGTGTGTCAGTGGGTGAATGGCATGTTTACGAGTAAAGGCATTTGTATTTCTGCTGGTATGAGCCATAAGATTTCTTGCATGTCATCATGTAATGTAAATTTTTAGTTTAATTGTCTTACTGGGTTGTGTTAAACTGTTTTGTTGTAATATGTGTACATGGCTTTAACTTTTGCTGTAGAGGACAAATGTTTTTGATAATTGTTTGAATGTCTTTCATAACTTATATAAACTTATATAATAAAAATCCATATTTGCCACTTGTTCACAAATAATTGGTATAGTCTCCAGAAGCTCACATACACATTATTATTATTTTAACATAATTTTAACATAATTTGAGTTATTTTGGTACATCAAGGTTAACCTAAAATGATTAATGCTTAAATAAAGGCGAAATAAAATAAGCTTTTTCACGTGTAACCAATATAACCCTCCATGATATACAAAAAGAAAAATTACAAAAGTAGAATTGATCTAGAAAAGATGGAACTAGATGGAGTAAGAAGGTGGCTTTATGAGCAGATGTTCACATTTAGCATTGTATTTACATAATAAAGTTCTATTGAATAATATTCAAGTTTTACTCAGTAATGTAAATGAAAATAGACAAGCTCCAAAAAGTCCTAACCTTAAAATATTTGATATGACACTAGGTTTGCTTATGTTCAAACATGAGTGAGATTTGAGATCTGCATCAATTTTATTCACCATTCTGAATGAAAGTCCAAAAAAAAAAAAAATAAAAAAGGATTATTAGTTGAATTATATTGCCTGCTACTGAATTCCTGGCATCTGTTTCACTATTTCCTTTTCTTTCTAAGGTGGCGGGTGGACGGATCCAGAGTTGGCTGACTTCGAGCTGCTGGTGATCATGAGCGCTACCGTGGAGCCGACCTCGGCCACCTGCCAAGTGCGCACCTCCTACCTGCCCGATGAGATCCTGTGGGGCTATGAGTTTCCCCCCGTCGTCTCCCTCTCTCCCTCCGGAAAGTATGTAGCCGATTTTGCCTTCTTTGACAAGGTTGCCAAGACCAAGACCCCTCCCCTTTTTAAACAAGCCCCGCCTTCAAACACCCAGTCGCCCCAGCAACAAGGCAGTGGCAGCGGAGACCAAGGGGTGGATATGGAGAAGATGCGATTGGAGGAGAGCTACCGGGAGGAGAAGGGGCGGGACAGGGGGCGTGTCCGAGACCAGCTCAGCGTCCGCATTAGTAACGTCTAGAGAGTGGAAAACAGGGATGAATGAATGAATGAACGGGGGATCAAATGAAGATAAATTGCTTGAGTACTTGTTTGATTCAGAGTTAGCCAACTTTTTTTTGATGCCACTAGGCTTACCTGTTTTACAAGGTAGGGTGCCAGTAGAGTTGGCTAGCGCTGAAATGCACTGGCATACAAGCATGAAATAGGGAAGATAAAGACAGAGTGGCTGTGTTCGGAATAGCACACAAGCATACTACACTTCTTGTTCCTGGTATGCACACTGTATAGCATGCAATTTTCTGTATAAACATAACACACAGATGATCTACTATGGCAAAATGATTGGAAAACATACCTATACATAGAGTTTATAGTTCAGTAAAAGAGATTATAAGATTATTATCACACAGATTATGAATACATGTAAAACAGTTTGATGTTTACATATAATAATTACATGATCAGCTCTATATGTAGGACTTTTCTGACATGAGCTGTGTTCCAATTCAAAAATTTCATATTTCAGAGGACACATCGTGTATCTTCATCTTCATCGTGAGTTGGGACGGTGTTCGCTGCACCGCCATAACATAATTGGCCTGAGAATGAGGCCTTCATAGGATGCGGTATTTGAATTGGTACAGCCTTTGTCGTGTCGCCTTCGAAGAATGCAGCTACAGTAAACTTGCTCGATAGCTCACCCGGTACAGCACTGGAGTTGCCATACGAAGCAAAGAGTCTCCTGTAATATGACTAATGATAAAAGAGCTTAAAGCAAGGAAGCTAAAATGGCGTAATGGCCTAAGCAAATGTGCTATTATCTCACAGTTGCCTTTGGTTATGTTTAGGGTTGAATTTAAGGACGATGGTACTTCATTTACTTTATTTCCATAAACGTCCATAAACGTCACCGGACATTCATTTTTAAACTACATTGCTATTCATATACAACCGACATTGATTCAGGTTCATCCATTTTGAATAAACTGTACACTGTATTAGTGCCACTCGATGGCCATTTCACGTATCCCACAATGCAATACATTTAAGCGCAATATGAAGCGCTGCTTACAGGGCATTCAAACTACAGTGTTTCTAGAGCAGGGGCATCCGATGCTCCAGGATGGCCACGCTCTTGCAAAGTTTAGCTACAACTCTGTTAAACACACCTAAACCAGTCTAGCCAGACTAGAAACGTTCTGCAGGACAGTGGCCCCCGAGGACCCCGTTTGGACACCTGTTCTAGATGCTCAACCAGATTTGGAACCCATTTTCTTTTATTTTTTTATTGGTCATTATGACAACAATAAAACTATTTGAAAATCGTATCACTGCATAATGCCAATTGCTTCACATGATACTTAAAAAAATAAATAAATAGCACCCTACATATGTTAGTATGCTGCTGTTCCATTCCGGATATAGAGTCATTAAATGAGAAATACTGTAAACTACTAAACTATTAGACCACGTGGAATCAACTGATGATTCAACATAGATCTGCTGCTTTTTTCATGACAAAACAGCATCAGCTTGTGTGATGGACCTGCTCACTAGGAAGGACTACTTCTCCACCTTGTGGCCAAGACAAGCAGTGCCACAGATTTGAGACACTTTGATAAGAACAACTATTCTGTAAACTCTGACGGACAATACCTGATTTTGTAAACACATGGATATTGATCTATTTTTGCAGAAGGATTATGGATTCCAATGGACTGGAGGGTTGTGTGTCATTGACTGGAAGAAATCATAATATTTAAACCACTGTACTGTAGTTATTGATAGAGCTAAGGTACAATGTTTAGAGTCAATAACTTGTGTGTGACTGTGTCAGATGTGATTGGTATCTATATTTGTGTCTAACAGTGCCAGTATAGAGCTATTTTGGGTAAAGATCTAGTTTTTCCCCCATAGCTGATCTTTTGTCACTGGAATAAACAATGATGTTTGTTAACAATACTAAAAGCACTTTAACGTCAGGAGGAGGCTTTATTTTTATATTTCCTTTGGGTCCAACGTAACTGTACATGGCCTTTTATAAGTGAAGATAATGACAAAGAGTGAAAGAATGTATTTTGAATTATAGAAACTGTAAAGTCAATGTGCCTATGAATCAACAACAAAAGTAATAATAATAATAATAATAATGAGCTGTTTATTAAGTCAAGTAACACTGCTACTGTTACTATTGTTCATGCATTGTGTTATTGTTAGTCAAATGAAATGTGAAATGTAATTAGTTTTCTAAAATGAATTTTACAAGATCTTATATAAGCTTTACAGCTTGCAAGTGATAAACCACTTATGACACATTATTATTATTATTATTATTATTCAGATGGTTTGTTGAAAAAGAATGATTTTGTCTTTATCTTTAGCACATTTTGCCTGTCTTAACTGTGGCTGTAAGGAAACATCTGTTTCATGAATTTACTTTTGTGTTTAGTCACTTTCATAACTGGACTTTCACTTTACCTGCTAATGATCTCAAACGACCATTTTTAATAAAAGAGAAGTTTTGAAACAGTTGCGGAGTGATTTTATCTCTGTGTTCATTGAACTGTTTGGTTTCATAACACCTGGTGTGATTTTGAGGTGAGTGTTAAAAACACCCAGCGTTTATTCCCTAGAATTCCCAGCAGTATGAACATGCAAGTGGAAAGCGTGACACAGATGCATCAGCGGTGAATTCACCCTTCATCTGATGTCGCTATACAGTATGACCAGTATTTTCTTTGAGCAACTGTATGAAGGTATATATACAGTGTACGATTTGATGGCTGATTGAGACGATTAAGCAAAAACTTTGATTTCATGTGTCCAAACCTGCCTCCCACTCCAGAGACCTGCTCAGAGCGAGGACGAGTTGTGGTGGAAGCGGACCAAGGGAGGTCACATTGGTGCCGTGACCCAGATGGGAGTGAGGTTTAGTGGGGTGAGTGTAACAGACGCCAGCAAGTAGTTGCTTGTATAGCGAAACCTTAATCCCCTGATTAAAAAAAAATGCTAAAGGTCATGGCCTTTACCCTCCTTGTAAGAGCTCACACCTCCCACGCTGGAGACCCGCTTGGAGCGAGGATGAGTCATTGTGGAAGCGAACCAAGGAGGGTTACACTGCCACCTATTGGTGGTTATAATTTTTTCATTTAAAATATCTTAATTTTTAACAAACTATTTCAAACATCAGTTTTCAGCATTTTCGGTTTCCAAATTTTGTCTAATTATTGTTAAAT
>JAUMHP010000052.1:1094126-1108553 GCA_032361065.1 Enteromius trimaculatus | reverse complement strand
ACACACGCTGAGCTGGAGTCACCTTCACTACTGGTGTAGGTCTCGCTGTATTAATACACAAATGAGTAAATAATGATTGAGAGCACCGTACGTAGTCTCATGAACACTATGAACTTAGTTTGTGAAAAACATTTGAAGTTTAATTTAAATTTATGTTAAGTATATGTTTTTTTCCCTTCTAAATCTTGGTAAAATCTAAATTGAATAGCAATTGGATAAAACATTGTATAAAAATACCAACACTCTTGTCTTTCTGGACACATGTAGCTTATAAAACATTACCAGCATTTACTTATATAATGATAAAAAATATATATAATGTGTTGAGGTCACGTGACAAGTAATTTAACAGAATTGTTTATAATGAACAAATGCTATAATGGGCTTTATCCTATAAGTAGCAACATAGTATTTTGTATAGTATAATTGTTAACTGGATCTGTAAAAAAAGTAGGAGAAAAATGATAATTTAACGCACCAATCACAATGAGAGAAACAGCAGAGCTTAAATATGTCTGCATTTACAGTGTAACGATCAAACGTGTTTAAAATTACACTGTCTGTGCCTTTATACCACTCATATCTCCAGTCACTGTGAGACTCAATCACACACTTCAGATGGGCTCTCTCTTCAGTAAATATAGGACATTTGATGTCACGGTCAGAGTAGATCTGTTAATAACAAGAACAGTTAATAACAAGTTAAATAATAAGTTAAAGACCTAATAAGCTATTCAGGGGTCCAAAAACCTCCGTTGCCTCATAAGACGAAATATAATAATAAACCTGCAGCCATGACATAGGACAACATCTGTATTGCTATTACTGTTGTTTTTAGTGTAGTCCTAACAATGCAACACCATTACCATAGAACCCAAAGCACAGTCTGAGAAACGAAAGAGCACTTATGGACACACAAATTGGATATAAACATTTGAGATATGCTGTGTGGACAGTAAATTATTCAAATCGGATTCGATCCGGATATGAACAAAATCGGATTTGGGCTGGCAGTCTGATCGAGGCTTCAGCATTTCAAGATTTAGGAAACAAGACTGATATTTGATACAGAGTTTTCAAAACGTATATAAAAAACAAAGAATCTCACAGCAAAGCACTGTACTGAAGCTGATTCATTTAGCCAGGACCATGTGATCTGCGACGTCTGAAGTTTTGTTTTTGTACACAGCCATGTGACTGCTTCGTATTTTGATTCAAATAACGTAAGCTACTTGTGCAGTTTCAAGTGTCACTCACTTCTTTGCTAAAAAAACAAACAAAAACAAAACCTTTAACTGTAGGCAAGGTTCGCTTAAGTGTTAAACAATGTTTTTATTTCATTATTCTAAGAACCGACTGGAGCACTAGCCTTTAATATTGTTTTGAAAACTTGACTTAAGACTTTACTGACGAGATGTGCATGAATATATTGTGCGATATATTTAATGTGAATTATTGACTTTGAGTAAGCTCAGAGTGTCTGCATAACAGCATCAGCACTAAAAACAGCACAAAAATAAACCTTTGTCATAAAAAATAAACAAGATACGGATGATTGTTACATGCAAAAACACAAAATCAGTTTAAAATCAGGTATGGTTTCCTATACTAGGAATTTGTGCTCTGCATTTAACCCATCTAAGTGCCACACACAGGAGTGAGAAATAAACAACCACACACACACTCACTGCGAACACACACCTGGAGCAGTGGGCAGCCAGTGCTGCGGCCGTGCTCAACTTTCTCACCTCAGTCATGGTATTGAAGGTGAAGAGATTGCCTGTTATTCACTCCCCCACCCACAATCCTTGCCGGACCTGGGACTCGAACCTGCAAACTTTGGGTTACAAGTCCAACACCCTATCCATTAGGCCCCATCATTAAACAATAGGAAAATCAGTGTTTGTTCTTAAAATTACATAGCTATACAACAACTATATTCTGATGAATTCTGCAAACTGTTCAGATCACACTGATACTGATAATATGGCACACATCTCAATGTATCATTGTGTGATACTTTTGTATTCGTTTTGAACTACTATGGTGAGTAAATACTGGCCATGTATTGTGAACATGTTATTTTTTGATGGATTATCTCTTTAACTGGTCTTCTTTGGTAGAATTACCACATTTCTTACTGTATTTAGGAATATTCAGTTAAAAAAAAAAAAATACTGAAACATTTCAGCAACTGCTAAAAACTGAGTAGGTATGGTTGAGTGTGGTAGCTGGTTACCCAACACTATTTAATGTGTGGTAACGTGTCTCGTCTTTTCACGTTGTTCTCCTTCTAAGACTCCTGAGTGATTGACAGCGTGACATCACGCTGTTTTGCCTTCACAGACTCTTGATTGATTGGCTTTGTCAATAAATATTTTAACTGCAATCTGCAACTGTTTCCACTGCTTTTCGCTTGCCACTGTATGAACTGACCAAGATGGAAGCAGCAGATACAGTTAACATACAGGACTTCCTGGTTAAACACTCCGCCCGTATGGATTTTACGTCATGGACCTCGAACGAGAGCAGATTTCAACAAACTCTCATCCAGCACTCTCCTTCCGGTAAGACTACAGTGGGCTAAACAGGATCTGGAAAGCTGTGCCCTCATGGACTCGGCGGCGGATAGAAATTTGGTCTTTAAATAAGGTTGTATTAAAAAGTCTTAAATTTTACTTGTTCGGGCAAAAATAAGGTCTACGTTTCAGAAAACATACAGATTAGCTGTACACACAAAAACACAAGGGGGGCATTTATACATCCACTCTGAGACCTGGTTGCGAAAATGATCAGTTTTACCCTACCAAAACACCATATCTAGATGAAATGCCTATACGATACAAAATGTATGTGTACCACTTACAGCTAAACAAATCTCCACGTGGACAGGGCCTGTATGATAAGGAAAATGTTAATAGTGATAGGTATGAATAATATTTCATGCTGTAACTGCAGGGTTAATACGTCCCTATGATCAGCGTATTTGAATATTACTATATGTAGACTTAATGTTTAAATCTAATTTATGTTTTAAATCATAGCAGTTTTCATCTAAAGTATGTCTGTTTAAACATCTGCATTTAGCTTTAAATTGTTATTGAAGTGATAATTTACACTAACTCCGTCCAACACTGTGTGATTGGGCTAGTCACATTAGAAAAGCTTTTTTTTTTAAATAAAAATGAAGTAAATAATCAAAAATTTGAAAATAAAGTATTGGGTATGGTCATGTGTAGGGAGGGCTTTTTGTCCCATAAGTTGTCAACCATGGCATCTATTTAATAAATATTACTGCTGTATTTACTTGTTTATTAATATGCTATTTACACTAATACTGCTGTTTACACTTAGTGCAAATAGCCGCTGCCAAAAATTATTTGCATATTATATATGCTTACTATATATATATATATATATATATTCTCTTTTTTTCCCCATTTTACGTTGACTTGTTACAAGTGTTTTTCTTTTTTTTTGGTTTTCGCCAAACAAAACAAAAACATCTCCGACCAGAAACTAAAAATGACTTTTATTTTAATCTACCTTAACTCCACTCAATTTTATTTATATAGCACCATTAAAAACAACAATTTTTGACCCCTGTCAAATTCCAGTTATCTACAGTTAAAAGCAAGAAAAAAAAAAGAGATGTGATTTGAGTTTTGCTGAACTCATGCAGTGTGGAAACAGCTCGGTCTCCTCTTGATTTTAATTTAGATTTAATTTAGTTAGACCGACGAACATATAGTAGTCTCTGATTGGAAGACATAAGAGCCTGTCCGGGAATGGAAACAGATATTAATTCTGACAGATATAAAGGAGCTAACCCATTCAGTGTTCTAAAAACCAGCAGCAGAACTTTAAATCAATTCTATAGCGAATTGGGAGCCAATGTAATGATATTAAAACCGCATGATTAATACGGTTTTGCAATTGGAATTACTACTACTTCCATATATTAGGGAGAATTCCTACCATCCATATTTTATTATATAACTTAAGTATCAATAATAGTATATTGTCTGGAAGATGCTTTATCATTACATAACTAACCTTATCATACCCAGGAGCAGTATTGGCACATTTGTGTAAAGCTATTTTCAATTCCGTAATAGTAAACTCTAAATCCATACAGCTATTATTACTATTTCTCTTTTCTATGTGCTCTTTCTAAAACCTTACCCGAAACATTTGCTTTATTTCTATCTGATACTTAACTTTAAGAGATGATTTCTACTGAATTACAATTACAAATAGAGTCTTGTGAAAAAGTTAATACACCCTATTGAAAAATTGGGAAAATAAAGCCATAGATTAATAACAACACTTGACTTAATGCAGTGTCATTGTTCATTTAACAAAAATAAAGTCGAAGTGGAAAAGCCACAAGTGACAAAATTAGGATACTCTTACTGTTAACATAAGAATTAAGAGGGTGAATAGCAGTCAGATAACACCTTTTATTATCTGATCGTCAGCAAGAGTAATTACCTCTATAAAAGCAGAAGTTTTGGTAGTTTGCTAGAGCCTTCTGGTGTGTGTTAAAACAATGCCAAAGAGGAAAGACATCAGCCATGATCTGAGATGCAGTTAGTGCTGCCATCAATCTGGGAAGGGAAACACGGCTATTAGCAAACAAACATAAAAGTGAAAGGCATTCAGAACAGATATTTACATTTACATTTATTCATTTAGCAGACACTTTTATCCAAAGCGATTTACAGGTGGGGAAAACATCAAGCAATTAGTCCTAAAGAGGCAAAACGACTTAGGAAGTGCTCATAATACCAAATACCAGGCATTGTTCAATAAGTACAGGCTAGAAAGGAAAAGAAAGAGTAGGGTAAGGATTTTTTTTATGTCAAATAGTGTTGAAAGAGAAAGAAGATCAGGGAAGATCATTCCACCAGTCAGGAACGGTGTAAGATAATGTTCTGGAAAGAGATTTTGTGCCTCTTTGTGATGGTACAGTGAGGCATCGCTCACTGGTAGATCTCAGAGTTCTGGAGGGAGTGTAGATTGGTAGCAGTGAGTGTAGTTAGGCACAGACAGAAATAATCTGCTGAGAGCTGTGTATCAACAAATGCCCACAGACCTCAATAAACTGGAACAACATTGTAAAGAAAAGTGGGCCAAACTTCTTCCAGAGGGATGTAATAAAATCATACAGAAAATTATTACTTAAGGTTACTGCTGTTAAAAGTGAATCTACAAGCAATTGAATCATAGGGTGTCCTAACAATTTGCACACGTGGCTTACATCTGTTGGCTCTGTTTTGTTAATAAAATAATGATATGTGTATGTCATGTGATACTGTTCGTTTGAAGCTTTATTTCCAAATGTTAAGACTTTCCAAGGAACAGGAAAGGAAAAACATGTTTAAACCTCTGATCTAAGTTTAATTTGGTTATAATCACGTCAACTGTAACAAAATATTATATTTAATAAGTATAATGAGAAAAAAAAATATTGTAATCAACCCATTAAAGTATTATCTTTTATTGACAGAAAGTGTAGGTATTATTCGCAAGTTCATGACATTATCTTCTACTTATGTAAAGTCTTTAAAGAACGACGTGCTTTAATTATTTTTTTCTGAGGGGGGGGTAACGTGGGCTAAAAGATAAACTTTCTAGACTATTTACAAAAAAAAAAGTTTAAAAATGTTTGTTTGGTGCTGTAAATGCAAATATGTTCGAATAGATTAGATTTAGAAAGGCATGGATGACGTTTGGTACCGCCCATGATTGTGGTTTCAACTAGGTCCTTTAGTCGAGCATAACATGTTCGCCTCTCAGTTGTGTCCTTACTCGTTTTCTTTTGCAGTTAACGGTGCTGAAGTAATAAGAATGTCCGGAAGAGGTAAAGGTGGCAAAGGACTAGGAAAAGGAGGCGCGAAGCGTCACCGAAAGGTTCTTCGCGATAACATCCAGGGAATTACCAAACCCGCTATCCGTCGTCTTGCTCGCCGAGGCGGCGTCAAGCGTATTTCTGGCCTGATCTATGAAGAGACGCGTGGTGTGTTGAAGGTGTTTCTGGAGAACGTTATTCGTGACGCTGTGACCTACACCGAGCACGCTAAAAGAAAGACCGTCACCGCCATGGATGTCGTGTATGCTCTGAAACGACAGGGGCGCACTCTGTACGGATTCGGAGGTTAAGAGACTTCTGGAAAAAAAAAAATTTAAACCCCAACGGCTCTTTTAAGAGCCACCCACAATTTCACTCTAAGAACAAGTTTCCAAACCATGAACCGGTAGTGCATTTGCAGTATCTTGTTTGTTGGACTTATAATGTAAATAAACGTGTTATAATGTTCGGTGTCCATGGGCACTGTTTAAAATGATCATGCCATTTTTAGGGTTACATGTAATATTTTCATTTATAGTTAAACGTTAAACAAATAAACTTTCAAGCTCTGTAGTTAATATTACAAAGTGATGACGGTTGTCCAATCCCGTTCAAAATGTTTACTTTCTACGTTTAAAAAAAGCGGGAAAATCAAACAAAGAAACGGAAACTCATGTCAAACACGAGGCGATGGGAGGGGTTGACATCTTAAAGCCTCTGATTGGTTTTAATATGACCAATGAAAATCATTCTGTGGGTTGGGCCACGGAGATAACGAATGAGAGGCCGCTGATGTACTTGTTGAAATTAGCATAGGACAGTGTATAAAATCGCTTGTGAGCTGCGATATAATTACTCAGCCCAACTGTGTTTCCATTGAAAGTATCATGCCTGAACCAGCGAAGTCCGCGCCCAAGAAGGGCTCAAAGAAAGCCGTCACGAAGACAGCAGGTAAAGGAGGAAAGAAGCGCAAGAGATCCAGGAAGGAGAGTTACGCTATCTACGTGTATAAAGTCTTGAAGCAGGTTCATCCTGACACCGGAATCTCTTCGAAGGCGATGGGCATCATGAACTCTTTCGTCAACGATATCTTCGAGCGCATCGCCGGTGAGTCGTCTCGTCTCGCTCACTACAACAAGCGCTCCACCATCACCTCGAGAGAGATCCAGACCGCCGTGCGTCTGCTTCTGCCCGGAGAACTGGCCAAACACGCCGTGTCTGAGGGCACCAAGGCTGTGACTAAATATACCAGCTCCAAGTGAAGCGATCTTGTCGGTGACCCCAAAGGCTCTTTTAAGAGCCACCCAAACTATCTTGAAAAGAGCTTTATACAGAATTATTGTTTTTGTTTGGGATAGTGCTTCTGACCATAATGCAATATAATTTCAGGTGCCCGAAAACTTTTACTTGTAGAAACAAGCACCTAAATGACAGATATTTTATATATATATAAATATGATTTTAAAGTGCATTGCAAACAAATGCATATTATACAACTGTCGGAGTATTTGATAACAATTGTTAGTTGTAAATCTAGAAGTTACTTATTTATTCACTTACAGTATCATAAGTAACCTCTTCCTTGCATTAAATCGTATTTTGATAAATCTAATATTAGTGATGTCTCATTCATGGACCTTTTATAATGAATTAAACTGCTGTGAAATGTTTATTTTTATTATTTTTGACAGTTTGTTTCACTCATTAAAAAAATCTACTTGGAGTAGTTGGTTTATCTGGACTCCCCATGAGTTTTTTTTTTTTTCCCACTGTGTAATATGGCGGCAGAGAGCTGAAGGTGCTGCAACCTCAGAAAGCACATGCAAAGTCAAAAAGCACCAGAAAGTCAAGGTACACCTTCATCAGTTTGACAGCAGGTGTTTCAGATGCTCACAACACAACAGTTCTGAAACCAAAAACTCTTGAGTTTTTAATCTCTGGGTTGGTCAACTCAGAGTTCAAATTTAAACTCAGAATTGTTTGAACCTCCTTTCTGAAATAGGCCCCTGCACCAACGAGAGAAACAAACCTGAGTTAAATTCAGTCGAACCAAACAGATGTTAATATGATTCCAAACAAACTCAGGAATGGCTGAATGTATGACCTTAACACATATTTGTTTTTAGTTAATTTGCAATAAGGACAGTGGGAAAGCAAAACAAGCATTCTTTGATAAGAGTAGTAGTCACTATTAAGAGTAGTAGTAGACATTATTGTTTTGATTAGTTATTGGTTATTCTTTGTTAATTGAAAAACCTTTATTAATTTAAAAAACCTGCCAAGAAGCCTGCCGCCAAGAAACCTTCCACCTCTAAGAAACCCAAAACTGCTGCCTGCTGCCGCTAAGAAATCCACAAAGGCCAAGAAAAACAAAAAAGGACTAAGCAGCCAAACCCAAAATGACATAACACAAATACGGCAAGCCTAAAAAGAAAAAGAAATAAACTGTGTCTTGTTTTTATCAAAATGCTCTTTTGAGATCCAGCGACTAATTCAATGTAGAGAGCATTATTTATCCGGTTATCTGTCCAGTGAAGTGTCCTTGCATAATTTGGACAATATTTACAAAATAATTTAAATGCTGCTTCAAGTCAAACAGCAATATACATAACATGTCGTACATTTCCTAAATAATTAAAAAAAGAATAAAAGATAAACAAATTAAAAGAACGAAACAGCCAATACATGTTTATTACTAACATGCGAGAGAGGAAGGGGGCTGGGTTTGAAGTTTGGAGGGAGATTCACTGATTGGCTTAACAGTGTTTAGACTCTAGCCAATAGAAGACTGGCACGCTTTTCTATAAAAGTCAACTTCTCAAGCTATTTTATAACATACATTCTTTTGAGCTACTGCACAATACAATGAGTGGAAGAGGCAAAACCGGTGGCAAAGCCCGCGCTAAGGCGAAGACTCGCTCCTCCAGGGCTGGGCTGCAGTTTCCCGTCGGCCGTGTTCACAGGCTTCTCCGCAAAGGCAACTATGCCGAGCGCGTCGGTGCCGGTGCTCCGGTTTATTTGGCCGCTGTGCTCGAGTATCTCACCGCTGAGATCCTGGAGTTGGCTGGAAACGCCGCTCGGGACAACAAGAAGACCCGTATTATTCCCCGTCACCTGCAGCTGGCGGTGCGCAACGACGAAGAGCTGAACAAGCTTCTGGGCGGCGTGACCATCGCTCAGGGCGGTGTGCTGCCCAACATCCAGGCCGTGTTGCTGCCCAAGAAGACCGAGAAACCAGCCAAAACCAAATAAACTGAGTGCGGTTTCTTTTCAAACCAAAGGCTCTTTTAAGAGCCACCCATCTTTTCTATCAAAGAGTGGTTTCATTAATCCAGTTTTTAAGTTTGTATAAACAAATTAAGGAATCAATTATCTGAAATATTTAATTGTTGCTTCCATCAATCAAACACGGCTATTTGTAAATAATTTGAAGTCCGTCATTCCACAGTAAGGAAGATTCACATGTGAAAGATATTCAGAAATGACACCAGTCCTCCTAGAAGTGAATATCGCAACAAATTCACACAAAGATCAGACAACCCAAGAACTTCACTGCAGGCTCTACAGACCTCATTTAACATGTAAAATGCTAAAATGTATGACAGTACAGTTAGAAAAATACAGGACCGGTATGGCATGTTTGAAAGGGTTGCCAGAAGTATGGCAGCACAGTTTAGGTTTGCAAAGTTGCATCTGAACAAACCATAAGTCTTCTAGAACAACGTCCTTTCAACAGACAAGGCTAAAGTAGATATAAATATAGTAAGAAAAAAAAGTTTTTTAATTAATCAATTAACTATATTATTTTATTGACAGGGAAAGAGTAGGTACGTTGGAAACGTCCCTCTGCTTTACTCAAAACGTGTTATTTGCAAGTTCATGACATTATCTTCTATTAATGTAAAGCATGTGAAAACCGACCTGCTTTAAAAAAAAAATGGGCCACTTATTCATGAGGGAGGGGTAACGTGAGCGAAAAGAGAAACTTTCTAGACTATTTACAAATAATTTAAGCTTTAAATGTTTGTTTGGTTCTATAAATGCGAATTTGATCGAATGGATTAGATTTAGATATAAAGGCATTGATGATGTTTGGTACCGCCCATGATTGTGGTTTCAACTAGGTCCTTTAGTCCAGCATAAGAGGTTCACCTCTTTCTTGTGTTTTCACTCGTTTTGTTTTGCAGTGAACGGCGCAGTAATAGTAAAACATGTCTGGAAGAGGAAAGGGCGGTAAAGGACTGGGAAAAGGAGGCGCGAAGCGTCACCGAAAGGTTCTTCGCGATAACATCCAGGGAATTACCAAACCCGCTATCCGTCGTCTTGCTCGCCGAGGCGGCGTCAAGCGTATTTCTGGCCTGATCTATGAAGAGACGCGTGGTGTGTTGAAGGTGTTTCTGGAGAACGTTATTCGTGACGCTGTGACCTACACCGAGCACGCTAAAAGAAAGACCGTCACCGCCATGGATGTCGTGTATGCTCTGAAACGACAGGGGCGCACTCTGTACGGATTCGGAGGTTAAGAGACTTCTGAAAAAAACAAAACTCCAACGGCTCTTTTAAGAGCCACACACGATTTCACTGAAAGAACAAGTTTGCACATCAATCTACTTCAACTTCTGCTCCTCTGCACATTTCGCACTACAATCACACAATTGCTACCAATACAGTATTTGTCTCACACTTGGGAACTTATTTGTCCTTATTTAATTATTGTTAGTTTTTAAATTCCTTAACTAAATTCCCCCCTTTTTTTTTTTTTTTTTTTTATAAAAACTCTGCATTGTTTGTGGACCGCAAAAAAAAAATTATTTGCACAGAGAAATGTAATTTCTTTTATACACATGACAATAAACGCTTTGAAATCTTGAATCCAAACTATGCTTTTCGTTTGCAGTTTACTCTGTTAGACTTCCAAATAAACATACTAAAGTTAGAGTTTTTAGTGTTTACGGTCATTGCTCAAATGCTCATAACATTTTAAGGATTGTGTAATACTTTATAGCTAAAAAATGAAATTAAAATAAAATTGCAAGATCTGGTAATACAAAGTGATAAAAGAAGTGGGAAAATCAAACATAAACGGAAAAGAATACGTCATGAGGCGATGGGGATTTAGATTTTAGATTTAAAGCCTCTGATTGGTTTTAACATGGCCAATGAAAATCATTATGTGGCTTGTTCCATGGAGATAACGAATCAGAGACCGCTGATGTCCTTGTTGAAATTAGCATAGGACAGCGTATTAAATCGCTTGTGAGCTGCGATTTAATTACTCAGTCTAACTGTGTTTCCATTGACAATATCATGCCTGAACCAGCGAAGTCCGCGCCCAAGAAGGGCTCAAAGAAAGCCGTCACCAAGACCGCCGGTAAAGGAGGAAAGAAGCGCAAGAGATCCAGGAAGGAGAGTTACGCTATCTACGTGTACAAAGTCTTGAAGCAGGTTCATCCTGACACCGGAATCTCTTCGAAGGCGATGGGCATCATGAACTCTTTCGTCAACGATATCTTCGAGCGCATCGCCGGTGAGTCGTCTCGTCTCGCTCACTACAACAAGCGCTCCACCATCACCTCGAGAGAGATCCAGACCGCCGTGCGTCTGCTTCTGCCCGGAGAACTGGCCAAACACGCCGTGTCTGAGGGCACCAAGGCTGTGACTAAATACACCAGCTCCAAGTAAAGCTGATCTCATCAGCGAACCCAAAGGCTCTTTTAAGAGCCACCCAAAATGTCTTTAAAAAAGAGGAGTTTGCTACATTATGTAAAACGGGTTTTATAAGCAAAGTGTTTCAGTAAAATTGTAGACAAATTAAGATTTAAACAGACAAAAATGATAAATTCGGGAAGTTGAAGCCATGCACCCAGCGTCAGACTGGGATTAGGTTTAAGGACTAGGCCTATGTGGGCAGTTTCCCAAACCAGATTTAAGACTAGGCCTAGATTAAAATGTTAAGAGATGTTTAAACTGAAAAGCTTGCACTGAGACCTCTTAATATACATCATTGCCATTGTTTGGTCTTAAAATGCTCCCAGATAATGCATTTTTGTAAGACATGTTTCTAAAAATTCAAATTTAGTTTCTAAATTGGCAAAGGTTTAGTCCTGGCTTAGTCTAATTCCTATCTGGGAAATCGGCCCTAGGAGTTTAAGCAGCTTTTATATATAGAAAAAGAATCTGACATCCTCATTAGCTGAGTCTCTGTGTCAGGCGTAGCATCAATGCCAATAAATTCTTGAATTAATATTATGCATATATATACAGTATATATTATTACTAATCTAGGTATATTAGTTACTTGTGTGTAATTTCTCTTAAATTGTTAAAAGAAACCATGATGTACCTCACATTCATTTGCTCTTCACTATTTAAGACAGCGATGCTGTGTTTGGATTAGATTAATTAAACGATAATACACATGCAAGACAAACTGAGATATTTATACACTTGTAATGTCACACAGCTTTTAGGATATACACATTAAGGTCAACAGTTATTCATTTATACATAAAACTTTGCTTAAATGGTCTAAAACAAGCAAGAAACATCCACCCAAAAAAGTTCGCTACTGAACAAAAACAGAGACATGACAAAGACATAACATCACTAAACTTTTTGTTTTTTCTTTTTCAAAAGCAACATATAAAAGCAGCATAACAGTAACATATTAATTTAATGAAAAATAAATTATATAGGCTATAGAAAGTCAAATATGTTCACACAAACAACAGTACAATGAACATTTTTTTTTTTTTTTTAAATAGTAATATCAGGTTGACGTTTCTTCTGTCACTGCATACTGGCTTTTGTCTTCAGCAAAGTGAACTGTGAAACACACAAATAAAACTATTTTTTTACTTTGTAAAACCAAAAAAAAAAAAAAGACAGATGAAAAGACGGATCAGACAGAAGTCTTACCTCTCGCTCTGTAGTATTTGAGCAGCAGCACGACTGTCGCCAGCAGATACGGAGAAGTTACCACAACAAAAATGAGGATCCTGAGGAAAGAAATCCGACCTGAACGTGACGCTAAAAAAACAGATGAACGAGAAAACAGAAGTCAAGTCACGTTTATTTATATATCGCTTTTAACAATGCAGATTGAAAACAAACCTTAAAAACAGAGAACTCTAAAGAATGAAATATAGGCCACATTTTGACTTGGAAAGCTTTATAGTAATTTAATTCAGTGGGAACACCGGTCTACACTTCACACTGAATGCAGCAGAGGAGACCGGGTATGGTTATAAGATGGTAATGACACCATTTTAAGATAAAATAGGAGTCCTGTGATCATTTCAATATTCATCCACTTCCACCCTGATCTTATATGAATGATTGTCAAAGCTGCAAATAGATTTATGCATATTATATAAAAAAAAAAAACGGATTTTGGTGTAAGCATGCAATTTGTTTTTAACCCAAACATTTTTTTGTTTAGTACTTAAACTGTTGCAGAATAAATCATAGAACTTACATTAGAATAAATTGTAGATTGTTAGGCAAAATGTGATGCATTCTTTAACGGCTAATTTCAAACCATCATGCTAATAAAACTAATTACACACTGTATAACAGAGGTGGGGTAGGTAGAAACACAATTTAGCATTCCCTTGCATAGATCTGAGAACTTTCATCTTGTCTATATAAAGCTTTTTTGGCATCTCGGAGACAAATGAAGTCTGGCTAAAATGTGACTTATACACGTTCTGGAACCAGCAAACATTGGTTTGACACCATTGTCAATCTGATTCATACATGGACAAAATTGTATTTATGTATGTAAATGTATATATGTTTTGCTAGATTCTTTACCTCTGTACTGGAGGTGAGTGCTCAGAAAGCATTAATACTGTAAGGAAGGTTTGTTCTACTAGTGTATTTACACACACATGCACACGGCATCAAAAAAATGGATTGAAGTGGTCATTCATAGAAAGTGTGACATTGTTTTGTATTGTTCTTTTAGGTTGTTTAAAAAAAAAACTGCTCCTGAAGGAAACTTTATGAGGAGGCTGCTGTTTTTGCTTCTAGACTGTTACAACTTACCACAGCATGTAAGTGCAAGGGCACTTTTTGCCCTTTTTTGCAGAGGTTTGAAATGGTGCCTTTTGTAGTGTACAGATGTGAGGGCTTTGTATAAAAGTTTGAGCACTCTAGATAAAAAATTCAATGAGTTACAGATGCTGAAGAAAAGAGTGTTACAACCATTCCCGGTCTCCCCTACACTAACCACATATGAGCAGGTTTAGATTAATTTCTAGCTGATTTTAAGTAAAACATAATTTATTTATTGACATGCATTTCTTGATATGAATGCCACTAAACAACACCCTTCATATTATTGAACGATATGTTGGTTATGAGGTGATTCATTTGTAGTTGGCTACTAAACAGCATAATATGCAGTATATTGTTCATGTTATGTGTAATTATAAACACAGCTGTCAGCTGATGAGATTTTATTGGTGCAAAATCAGAGACTGAACTCCACTGACTCTCTCTGACTGAGATCCAGCTCCTGGGTGACTCTCCTCTCTGTGTTTTACAGTAGTAGAAACCCTCATGTGTCT
>JAUMHP010000052.1:1006005-1018690 GCA_032361065.1 Enteromius trimaculatus | reverse complement strand
TTGGGAGAACCAGGCTTAGTTGGGTCCAGTTCTCCTCTGGCCGGACGCCCAGCACCTAATTTCCAGTTCAATTTGAAGCGCATTTCTGTTTGTGTGCATTTGGTTCCTGTGATCTGTCTACAGAGCTCATCCAGGTGTTCTGGTCTCCTATGAAGAACTTTGTGCTGATACCCCGTCTGATCTGGATACGGACGGAGAAACAGAATAAGAGAGAGACAGACTAATATTAGCATAGATGCCATTCTTTTTACAATGTAACGAGTACACC
The DNA here is from genome assembly GCA_032361065.1 of Enteromius trimaculatus. Classification (NCBI taxonomy): domain Eukaryota; kingdom Metazoa; phylum Chordata; class Actinopteri; order Cypriniformes; family Cyprinidae; genus Enteromius; species Enteromius trimaculatus. The sequence continues at coordinate 1,018,422 of JAUMHP010000052.1, read as the reverse complement.
GTGTGTTAAAGTGCCCCTATTATGCCATTTCAAATATGATCTTTCATGCAGTGCGCCATCTGACCAATCACAGCAATGAGGGCTCATGGGAAGGAGGGGTTTAGACAGACTGGCTCTTCGAACTGCTTCACACGAGTCGCTATTACGAATCATTTAGAAATGGAGTAAAATTAAACTATTTTTGGAAAAAAGTAAAGTGTTTTTTGACCTTGCATACATGTAAACCTGTTTTAGTAGATTCATAAAGCAAACTTAAAGCATAATAGGGGGACTATGATCTCATTAATGCAGCCTAACAATCCTTTAATACTTTTGATTAATAAATGTGCATCAGTGTGTTATGTGTAAGCCAGAGTAAAGAGATGTGTCTTTAATCTAGATTTAAACTGACAGAGTGTGCCCGCCTCCCGAACAGTGTTAGGTAACCACATCATTTCCATTACTCCTTTTTATTGCATAACTTTGAGGACTTTAAAATATCATTTCTTTGCGTTTTTTTTTACAGCCTTTGCAATCGTGTTTTTTTTTTCTTTTTTTCCCCCCACCAAATCATTCCCATAACTCCTTTTTGTGTTATTTCACAACATTGATGACTAAACTATTACTTACAATGTTATGCAACAATTAGGAAATAATTACATATTTGGATTTTATAGCAGTTTATTTATTGATAATAATAATAATAATAGTAATCATAATAGTAATAACATATGACCTTTGAAATGATTAGTCATATAATTTGTAATTAAATAGAATCTTGTAATTAAAATTGTGATTTAAAAATGTTTTACGTTCTTCAAAACTTTAGTTTAGTTTAGGTAGTACTGGAAAATGATAAGTTACATCCAAAAGAAAAGTTTGTTTACATAATTTCACATAATTAAACACACACAGACATGCAAGAAAGAAATGTGTATATGTTTATACAATTTAAATTTTTATAATTAATTTAATTACTTTCAACAATATATATGTTTGTGTCTTTATATACATATTAATTATACACAACACACACACACACACACACACATTGGTTTTTGTGATTTATGGGGACTCTCCATAGACGTAATGGTTTTTATACAGGACAAACTGTATGTGGTATTGCCCTACACCTACCCTAAGCCTAAACCCTCCCCTTACAGGAAACTGTGTGCATTTTTAGATTTTCAAAAAAACACTATTTAGTATGTTTTTTAAGCCTTTTGAATTGTGGGGACACTGAAAATGTCCTCATAAAACATCTACATATTGTAATACCTGTGTCATACCCATGTCATTACACACATTTGTGTCCTCATAAACCACATAAACCCGCACACACACACACACACACACACACACACACACACACACACATATATATTGTGAAATCAAAAACTTTTATTTTGGATGTGATTAATCATGATTTATCATTTTGCAGCACGCATTTTAGTGCATGATTGACTGTTCAGTAAGCACTACGAAACTGTATCTCACCAAAAATATGCTTGCCTTTTACAGTTCACAAAAACAATATTGCACGCTATCAGAAACTACAACACCACAATAGCAACTAAATCAAATTGATAGGATGGATAAAATGGGTTAATGGATAATAGTCAATAGACTCAAATGGATAAAAGCGTATGAAAGCTAGTCATTGTTATTGTTACATACTTAATAGAGGTTGACTGTTAATGTGCAGGTTTACCTTCTAGAAACCATAAAACTTCAGTCAGCAAAAATTATCACAAAATCATTTCCTGTATGAACTTCCTGCAGTGAAATGTTTGAAGGCAGAATTGGGTCTTGATTTCCTTCACATATTCATTGTTGGCTCATTAAACTCATTCTGTGTTTTCTAGACTTGCACCCTCTGTGCTCTGCGTCTCTGTTCTGGTCTCTCCCCAAGGGCCTCTAATGAATGCAGACTTCTGGCCGTCTCTGTTCTTTCACTCGGTGTACCGCGTTGGTTCCTCTTGAATGGATGATTTGTGGTCATATTGAATTGTGGAGATCTGGCATGAGAAGATAATGTTACGCAGACTCCTGTAATCACTTCAAACTATAAGCGTTGTTTTTGTAATGCATCAGGGAGCCTGTCGGAGTCTGCCGTGTGCTAATGCCTTCACTAATGCACAGTAAGTGGCTCTGTGGACATGATTTTTCTGCTGGCCTTTTTGCAAGCCGCCACCAAGACGGTGGCCGAGGCTAAGACTCTCTGACCTGTGCTTCAGTCTGAAGACCACAAAGGCTCCCACCCTCTTTATGAGTGCCTAATACTGAAGATATATACGAAATGCAAATAAGTTTTTGCTGTTGATATACATCATGTGGTTTATCAATAGCTTATAAATGTTATACTAGGGCGGGTTTTTATTAAGAGCATGGACAACTTCAGGAATTGGTCATATGCAACTGCATATGCAGCAAGAACGATTAAAGATTATACTTCCATATAAACCTCTCAAAAAAGACCAAGCTTGAACTCCAAGGTTCTTTATTGTTATGTTTCTGTTGAAGCGGTCATTCAGCATAATTTCAACTTCATGCTCTCATATTTTCAAACTACTTTTAAATTTGTGATTATATATGCAGTGTCTTGCAAAAGTATTCATACCCCTTCATTTTTTGACATTTTGCTGTTGCTGCCCTATGTTAAACTGGTTTCAATTATTTTCATTATCAATACACTCCATACGACATAATGATAAAGCAAAAACAGAAGTGTCACAACTCTCAATTTATTTTAAAAATAATAATAACATACTGACATAAGTACATTGCATAAGTATTCATACTCTTAACTTAACTCTTAACTATGTTTGGGGATGTGCTATGTGCTATTCTTCTTCACCTCTCAAGCTCTGTCAGGTCGGATGGGGGCAGGTTTCTCTAGAAATATCTGATTGGGTTCAAGCCCAGGCTGTGTCTGGGGCACTCAAGGACATTCACAGAGTTGTCTATAAGCTACTCTTGCTGTGTGTTCAGGGTCATTGTCCTGCTGGAAGTTAAAGCTTCTGCCCAGTCTGAGTTTCTGAATGCCCTGAACTGCACAGCACCAATGGAAGGATATGCTGTTTGTCCAAATCAAAGTAAAGTATATGTAGAACACTTATCTTTTTATTGCCGTTTTTCATACTTTTCTGCACCTTGACAATGCAAATGTTTGGCAGCCAATGGGAAAGCCACAAGCCTCCTGGTTTTCATCCTAACTATCTTAAATTGTGTTCCGAAGACAAATGTAGCTCCTACTAGTTTGAAATGAAATGGGGTGCCCCACAGCATGAGAATGGCACAAGAACACCTTTCTTTTGGGATGCTACTCTGCCGGCGATGAGCAGAGCCGGTTTCTCTCAAACATTTAAACTTGGAATTGGAAGGTTCTCCAGACCAGAAAATCTTGTATCTCAGTGTCTGAGGTCCTTTAGGTGCATTGTTGCAAATGCCAACTGTGTTGTATCATGTATCTTCACTGAGGAGAGGACTGATTCTGGCCACACCAGCATGAGGCCCAGATCAGTGCAGTGTTGCAGTTCTTTGTCCTTCTGTGGGTTTCTCCAGTTTCAACATCAGAGCTCAACCATCAGCTTCTTGGTCACATCTCTAACCAAGACCCTTCTGTATCACTTGCTCAGTCTGGCAGGAGGCCAGCTTTAGGATAAATTCTGGTTGTTCATGGATAATAGAGGCCACATGCTTCTGTGAATCTTCACAGTTTTTGTGTGCCTTGACACAACCCTGTCTCTGAGCTATACATGCAGTTATTTTGACCTTGGGGTTGGTTTTGCTTTGATAGACGTGTATCTTTCCAAATCATATCCATTCGATTGAATTTGCCACATGCTAACTTCACTCAAGTGTCGTAACCTCTACGAGCAATATGAGTTCTTCTGAGCTAAGGACACTTATGCAATGGAATCATTTCCATTTATTTCTAATAAATAAGTTGCTACAAACCTGTTTTTGCTTTTGCCATTGTGGCGTATGAAGGATAGATCGATGTTTAAAAAAAAGTGTAAAGCAGTTTATCATAAGGCTGTACACAAAGCTATGTTTTTTTTGTAGTCCTTTCTCTTTAAAAGACTGAAGCTTTGTGGTTTTTCTCTAAAATAAATTAATGGGGAGTAAAATACTTCCGCATTCAGTACTGGTGAATTGCCATTGCTTTTCTCTGCATTGATCTACTGACTTATAAAACGGATGCCATTATCAAATTAAACAATTTCACTTGACTATATCAGTTCATCAGTGAAATGATGCTCTTCCAAATCACTGTGTAATGAGGAAAAATAACTCTATGTACTATTAAAATCAGTGTATGCCAGTAACTTCTCAATGGAAGTCTATCAACAGAATTAACTGGAAACAAAAATTATCATCAAAACCCCAAACTTACATTTGGTTGGTCACTGCTGGAAATACACCTTTGTTAAACTGTATTTTTGACACTTCAGTTATATATTCACATTTATATATTTAGCATATTCACGTTTCTACATTTATATAAAGATGGAGATATAGTCTTGTTGATTACATTTTAGAAACCAGTAGTCAGTGCTGTGATGCCACAACCATATGCAAAGAGTGTTTAAAACAAGTTAGACAGTCACTTCAAATCACCAAACATTCTGTTTCTTTTACCCTTAGATTGCCAAGATGACCTTGAACAACAACTCATTTGTCTGTACCAATTCGAGCACGACTGAGACAATCATAAGCGGCAGCAATGGACCGGTCATTGGCTCGGTGATCCTCGGCCTCGTGTTCCTCCTCGGCGTCCCTGGGAATGTCTTCATTGTCTGGAGCATCTTGGCCCGAGCACGGCGTCGCTCCATCACCACCCTCCTGATCCTCAACCTTGCCTTCACAGACGGCTTCCTCATGTTGCTGACGCCTTTCTTTGCTATTTATTTGTTTCGCCGCAGTTGGATTTTCGGCCTGGGGCTGTGCAAAGTCCTGTTCTACCTCTGCTGCGCCAACATGTACGCTTCTATATTTCTAATCATGCTGATGAGTCTTCACAGGCTGGTGGCGATAGTATGGCCAAAGCGGGTTGGAGCGCTGACGGGCCGCAGGACGCTCACACGGGTGCTTGTGGGACTCTGGGTGCTCGCTTTGGGACTCTCTTCGCCCGTTTTGATTTTTAGGGAAGTCAAAGGAGGTCATAATAAGTCTGTGTGCGACTGCCATCACAACCAACCACAATATGTGAGTCTTTTCTAAATCAGTACTCTAGATCAAAACATGCACATTCAAGAAAAAGAGCACAATAAATTGAATTAAATTAAGCTCTTCCGGAGACGAAAAATTACACACACATAATACCTAAGCTCTCAGGCCATCCAAGATATAGATGAGTTTGTATCTTCATCAGATTTGGAGAAATATATAATTCCTTCTTCTTCAGTGAATGCGTGTCATCAGAATGAGACTCCAAACACCTGATAAAAAACATCACAATAATCTAACTAATCCACGGATTAGTATTTTAGCCAGAATATATTTTGAAGTAAAACCCCTGATATTGCAGTGAGTTGGGATTTGATTGAAATAACATGCATAACAGTTTGAATGTGCAAAATACAGATTTGGTGTAACCTGTAAGTTAATTAAGCCTGTATTTCTAAATATGTATTGGCAGTTTGAACCGTCCTCTCTGTACCTACATAATACCATTGCCACACTGCATGAAGTTCGTGGCACAAATATTGTTTTGTTCCAAAAACACTTTACAGAGTACTCAATTTTTGTCTTTGTAATGTGTCAAACACACATACAATTTCTATAACAATAAATCTACTCTAAAAAAAGAAAAATCTACATTATTTGAACAGTTATTTCATGACAGTGTTGTTCCTTTACAGGAGGTGATGCAGTATGGAATGGAAACATTACTGGGCTTCTTGTTGCCATACGGCGTGATCATAGGCAGTTACGTGTGCATCCTGCGCAGAATCCGTAAGACACGCTTTCGCCGACGCATCCGCAGCGAGAAACTCATCCTGGTGATCATCATCACCTTCGGACTGTTCTGGCTGCCGTACCACATCATAAACATGGTGCAGGTGTGTCTCTGTCCATTAAATATTTCTTAAAATGTGGAAACAACCTAATTGTGTTTTCGTCACACAGGTAGCTGCTGCTTTATATCCAGATTGTTCTCCCACAAAAGAAAAGTGAGTAACTTAAAACAAGCAACTTGAAGATCAACCTATGCTTCTCATGCCAGATGCAAAATCTCTTAAACATAGGCCTATTTATAATCACATAAATTGTGCTTGTCTTTCCTTACACTTTCCATTAAATTACTTCAAAGGGGTTATATCAAATTGCTAAAAATATTTTTTTATGCATTTTGTGTAATGCAATGATTTTACATAGGTTCAAAAAACACATTATTTTTCACATACTGTACATTATTGCTGCTCCTCTCTGCCCTGCCTTTCCGAAACGCATCGATTAAAAAAAAAAAAAAAAAAAAATTGGCTAGCTTATCAATTGCATTGAGATTGGCTGAAATGTTATGTCAATTTAAATTGTCAATTTACTCATAAATTGAAATATGTGCTAAATAAACATGCTAAAGTCCGCTTTTGCATATCTTCAGCAAGAGTTTTTATTTGGTGTACAATTTCTATGCACTCGTGGCATAGACGTGCAAAAATTGACTTTGGCATGTTTATGCTACAGCAGGGGTGGGGAACCTTGGCCCTCATCCTGCAAGGTTTCCATGTTTCCCTGCGCAAACACACCTGATTCAAATAAACTAGTGATTGTGCAGATCTTCATTGGCTGTTGGACCATTTGATTTGAGTCAGGTGTTGTGAAGCAGGGTTGTATGAAAAACTTAGAGGACTGTGGCCCTCGAGGACCAGGGTTCCCCACCCCTGTGCTACAGGATGGGTAGGATGAGGGATGTGGGGTAGATGCGTATCATGCACGTTTAAACTATTATATGCACGCCAACAATTTTCCTATCATATGCATGCGAAAACGCCGTAATGCACGTCAAACAATTGCTTAAATTAAATTGCTTTTAAAACATCTCAATTTTTGTAAATAAGCATTAAAACACCAACAAGTTGTTCTTCCTTTGACAGCCTACAAAATGTCAGGATGAAGCTGCGAGCACTCACCTCTACCGTGGCCTTCGTCAGCAGCTGCATAAACCCCGTACTGTACACATTCGCTGGGAAGTCGTTCATCAGACGGGAGGGTCTGGCCTTCATGGCACGGCTGTTCGAGGGAACAGCACTGGAGACGACGAGGAGGACCCGGCGCAGCAACCAGAACAGTCGCGACCGAGAGAAGGAGACCGACGAGGGAGAAAGTCTCAAAGACTCCGACTCCACTATCAACACCGCCACTAACACAAACTCGGTTATTAAAGTTGTGCCACAGAAAAACGGAAAGTGAGCGTCTAGCTGCGACTCATTACAGGGAAAGGAATCTATGGTGAGAGCGGTGGGCCGTGCGTTGTTCCCTTGTTGCACAGTGGCTAAATCAGGACCCAGATAATATGTACGTCTGCAAGATGTCTGTTAAAGATCTCTTGATCTGGAAAATATCTGCTGTCTACAAATGTCTGGCAGACGTCTTTCACATGTCAGTTTTACTTACACTCTAAATCATAAACATCTTAAAAGACATCTAATAGACGTATATTTGATATCATATGGCGCTTTTCCACTGCATATTACGGCACGGTTCAGTACAGCTCACTTTTGGGGGGTTTTCCACTGGGAACAGTAACTGGTACCTGGTCCTTTTTTTAGTACCACCTCAGCCGAACGTTACCAAAACGTAATGTGTAAACTCTGTTGGTCACTGATTTGCTGGAGAAAATCGTCATTACTGCGTCACTGAACTTGCCACATGAGACACAACCGACCCGCTAGATTTAAATCAGCACAGCCAGCGAAGGATCGGACGCAGCTTTTTTTGTTTGAAGAAACGCGCCTTTTTTGTTTTTGAAACAAACTGCTTCGTCTTGCTGTTAAAAACATCCACATGCCGAGAATGAAGAACACCATTCTGTCGATATGCTTCATTGTTGTGTGTTTGTTTGTGGTGCGTTTACGATGATGGCTTGGCAGTTGAGGCCAAGTTTTTATCGCTGCATCCTGGAGGATTAGACATGGATATCCACGTCGGCCATCTTGGTCCGGTCACATCCGGTTAGATAACCAAGTCTTCCATCCTGGTCCGTTTTGGTTCAAGTATACGTCTCTGCAGCAACTGTAATGGGAGTTACCACATCGGGGCGTTTTTACGCCATGTTACTGATTGGCCGACTTCATAGTGAGGTTACGTTTAGGGGTAGGGTTAGGTCAGGGGGATCATTTTGATTGCATGGTTGAGAAACACCCAGCGGTTTGAAAATGCCCAAAAATTGAGAATCGAGAATTGAGAAATTGAGAATTAATCCTCCAGGTTGCAGCGATAGGCTACTCGTTGAGGCGGTGCAACTATAACGACACGTGAATAATCCCGGCCACTCTAAAGCGGTACTAAACTGCAGTGCAGCGCAAACCGAGCCGAACTGAGCTGTGCCGAATCGTACCACGCAGTGGAAAAGCTCCATAAGAGACGTCCAGTAGACCTATTGCAGATGAGCAAACACCCTAAATAATATGTCTTGCAGATATAAATGCGGATGTCAAATAGACATCTGCTAGATGTGCGTGTGCTATCAGGTGACAGCTTGCGCTTCTGTATTAGATGGAGGTCAAGTTAATATTAAAAAAAAATAATAAAAAACTGTAACGAAAAGACAACAAGAGAGCAAGGCTTAGTGCCAAACCATCACCAGACCGAAAGCTTAGACGGCCACACAGATTGTATATGTTGAATCACGGGCTAAACAAGGAACAGGTAATAACCATTAAAAAGTGATAAAGACAGTCCACAGATCATACCATTCCAGTGCTTTCAAAGAACTGCTTCATGTGTTTGTCCAGTAGTGGGCGGCATGCAACTGATAGACAGATGAACACACCAGAAAGCGACATGCATGGAGGGCTCCAAAGATTCAAAACTCAAAGGGTAAAATTGGGTTGATCCAAGTTCAGAATTGGGAGTATCCAAGTGCTATTTCCTTTCAAATCAATTTAATTGACTTTTCCATAACATTTCCAGTAGTGCATGAAGAATGTTTATGGGTTTTGTTTTACATTTACATTACATTTAGTCATTTTGCAGACACAACTACATATAGTATATAGAGCGATGCATCTTAAAGATGTGAACAGACAGAGAAACTGCTTGTAATACCAACCTCAAGCAATGTTAAATAAGTACAAGCTGGAAAGGGAAGGAATGAATAAAGAGATATACATTTGGGATGAAGTCAGGTAGTGTCGAGAGAGATGAGTTTTCAGCTGGAAGGTTAGGGGTGGGAAGATCAGATGGGTGCTGAGCCTGTGGCTGTGCTATATGCAAGCATCAATGTCTTAGATTCAGAGAGGTATAATGTGGGCTTGTTGAAGACCAATCGCGCCTGATTCATTTGTAGAGGTTTGATTGTGCTTGCAGGAAGTCCAGCCAGAAGAGCACTGAACACCTGTTTTGTTTATAGTTTTGACAGATTGCACTTAAATAAATACTTAACAACTGCATTATTAGAAAGTACATATTTTTTTGATATTTGCAGTGAACCCAGATGGCAGCAAAAGAGGGTGAATCAGGGTATAATGTGACTTTAATGGCATTGCAAGAATTAATCAAAGTTTGAGCATTTATGTGATTGAATGTGTCTGAACCACTGAACAACTGATATTTTCATTTCATATTTTCAAATATTCTCTACATCTTCAGTCATGTGAGGGTTTATGTATTAAAGGGTTCCCAGATAGCACACATACATCTGCAAGATGTCTGTTAATGATCTCTTGATCTGGAAAGCATCTGCTGTTTAAAACGTCTTTCAGATGTCAGTTTTACATACATTTTAAATTGTAAACATCTTAAAGACATCTAATAGGCATCTATTTGACATCTAAATGGAGAAATATAATAGACGTATTGCAGCTCAACGTAAATAATACATCTTGCAGATGTGAATGCAGATGTCAAATAGACGTCTCAGTGATGTACAGTACGTGTGCTGTCAGGGTTAGTTCACACATAAAAATGAAAATTGAAAAAAAAATGAAAAAACACATCGACCTCACTCTTTAGGCCTTTATTAACCTCCCAGAGCTGTGTGAAGGACTTTTTCTGATGGGTGGAAACACTTTATTTTATTTCAAAAACCTGACCACAATTCACTGCCATAATAAAGCTTGGAAGAGGTTGGAAATCATTAATTTTCATGATTGTGTGAACTACCCCTTTACATGTGAAGATTCATGACAAGTGTGTTCCTGTTTTTGGTTTGGGATTACAGGGAATTTAAGACATCAAATTAAAAAGCTCTTCAGTTATGATCGGCTGAAAATGTGTAAATAGCAGGAAAACGTTTTTTTCAAATTCCACTATGTTCTTCCCTCAACTTAGTTGATACTCAGTGCGTGCCCTTAATCGCTGTAATGCATTCAAATAAGGATCCAAACAGTGATGCATTTTGAAGAATTTAGTGCTGCAAAGTGCTCTCTGCCATACATTATATCCCTGTTTGGATCCTAAGGAATGAATTGAGCTAAATGCTAACATAGGGGGCCATGCACTAGAGCGATTAAGTGCGTGCACATGACTGGAGAGATCAACCTCACTACTACGAATTCATACGATTTCTTCTAAATCGTACGTATTTTACGAGTTGCCAATTCATATGAATTTGTACAAATGACCTAAACCTACCCGTCACAAGGTTTTAGACAAATCGTACAGAATCGTATGAGTGAGCTAGTACGAATTAGCACAAATTTGGCACCTCGTACGAATATGAATTGGTCGTGTTGGAGAGATATGTATCAACTCGCCCAAGTGCGGGGAAGAAAATTGGAATATGGAAAAAACTGTGGTGTTTTCCTTTAATATTGTGTGCTCTGATCAACTGTTTAATAATGTTTAGATTGTACATAAAGAGTGATGATGCGCCATGTTAAGAATGTAAATGTAAATTCTGAAAATGAGGAAATACTCAATAAATCACATATTTCACATCGCAGTTATCTGTAGAACATCTTTCATTTCTGCTAATCATTATCAGATATTTTAATTTTAACTGAACCAGAGTTGTCCAATTCATCATTTCAGTTGTATCTTTTGTAAGTCATGGTCATTGGATGACCTTGCAAGTCAACACTAGTTTTTAATGAAATAGACATGTCAGCATATTGTTGACACAGAGAAAAAAAAAAAAAAAATCAGGAACTAGAAGTGTGAGTGACCAAATGATTAATAACATGAGGCAACATCTCTTTATACAGAGCCCGAGGCTTGCGCAAAGTGTCTCTGAGGCTGTGCTGAACGATATGTCCTCACGGAAATTAACTATAAAAACATGAGTACTACTACTAGTTAAACTAGGTCAACCACAAATTAACAACGGTTTTCTACACTAACCAAAGTTTGACCATGTATAACCATTGTATTTCGTAAAACCTTGCTTATATGCAAATGCTAATAACACATGGTTGCACTTTTACTATAAACCATCATTTTCGCAAACGTGGGGTTGGAATAAAATAACGCGAGACTGAATTTCTAATGTGCTTGCGGTGCACAGTTGCAAAGTAAGCAAAAACCTTGTCTGTTCGACTCGGATCAAAGGGTGCTCTTCAGGTCTGCAAGATCAGACAAAAAAGCCCTGGCTGGACCTGCGCAGAAATGCACCTGCGTGTGGCCGATGCTGCGAGTGAACGGTCCGCCCTGGTTACAACAGCCTACTGGACACAGCACTACCCTATTATGAAAACGACACGGGGCATTTGGAAATCGAGTACGCTTTATGCAATCGAAGCACACACGCACTGCAGATATCAGTATATCACGAGAGGGCTTCCCCATGCAAATCAATTCACATAAAAGAGTGAGAGTTAGAGCGCACGAGAGGAGGACAAACTACAAAACATAGAAAAGATGCTTAAACAAATGAACCAAGTCACAGCTTTTTTTATGTTTTCATTTTTTTCATAAGTGTTCTTTGTTCTTTCCTGTCTGAAGCAACTGGTTGTTTCTCAAGTGCTGTGTGTGAAGAGGAAGCGATGATGTTAATGATAACTTCTGAGACATTGGGTCAAAACTGATTCTATATGTTTACTGCTGCCTAATGTGCTCGCATGAGGACAAGTTAGTAAGGAATTGAGGTAAGACTGTAACTTTAAGGTGCATTCATATTCGTGTCTGTGTGCGTGCGCGTTCGTGTGTGTCGCAGGGGTCGCGGGGGTGTCGGCAGAAAGTAATGCGGCAGTGTGACGTGTGATATCACGTTCCTATGTGAGACGCTCGCTTTCTGGTGCGTTCGCACTCACCAATTAACAGAGATAGATC
>JAUMHP010000052.1:950734-963649 GCA_032361065.1 Enteromius trimaculatus | reverse complement strand
CAGGAGTACAATAAGCAGCGAGTGCAGGATAAACTAATATCTATAGATCTATAGGTAATATTTATCGATGGATGTGCCGTACACATATATACAGGTTGCTATTAACTGTAAATAGATATTTGTAGATATGTACAATCACAAATTTACATGTAATTAAAATGTATATGTGCAATGGACATAATAATAAAACATAAATAAAAAGAGTCCTCTCATATTAAACATAAAATATTTAAGTTAGTGTCAAACAATTAATCACATCCAAAATAAACATTGTGTACAGTATATATATATTTATATATGTTTTCTGAAACATATAAATACATGTGTTTGTGTTTATATGTACACATAATAATAATGATAAATAGCATATATTATGTAAAAACATGATTTTGGATGTTCCTAATCATTTTAAATCACAAACTGAAATGTAACAATCTATTTAACAAACTGTAAAATAGGCTACTATTTCTATATTTCATAGTGAACAATATTTTTATATTTATCATAGGCATTTTCCTTAATATTAATTTCATGTTTGTTTGTTTGTTTTTCTTCTAACATCGGTGCCCAGTACGTCCTGGATGTGTCTAACCTGCGGTCCTGAACCAGACCAGTGTCACTAACAGATAAATCCTTGTCTGGCACGGGGTATTTCGTGTCTCTGTGTTCTTTAACTATCCGCTTCATTAATAAATCACTCGGGTCAGTTTAATGAATTGACTCACGAGTCAGTCTGAATCCTTCGATGGGATCACTGTATGGTTTGGAGCGGTTACTAGGTAAAGTGAAAAGCTACAATCCATCGATCTGCACCTACGGATGAAGAGCACCTTAGAGACACAATATGAAAAATTATTGTAATAACATATCCAGAAGCCACTTGCACAGTGTTATATACTTCAAGCAGTTGTGTACTTACATGATCTCAAAAGTTCTGTAGAATTTGTAAATTCATAGAAATTCCAGATTTAAATAATGAACCATCTTCTTCTTCTTGGTATTTTATTGGCGGTTGACAAACAGCAAAATTAGCACCACTGGTATGGAGTGTGGATCAAAATGATTACCTTCCTTCCCCAATCTTTAGTTTTATTTCATTTTTAAGATTTATTTATTTTACATTCTCTCCCACAAATTCCTTATTTTAAGAAACAAACAAAATAAAATTATAATATTGATTTTCCAAGTTATCTCATGTCTCATATTTCTGACAGTACAATATAACATGTTTCCCTGTTCTGTTTCCTCTTGCCCACAGCGCTCACACCTTCGCGTATCATGTTTACCTATTTTATAAAGTGTGTCCAAATCTCATCCTTGATACTGTTTCATCTCTTTTGTTTCTCCCTGCACTTGTTGTCTTGGCATTGTTTTCAGAAGTATCCACCAGAACTATAATTTTCCTCAATATAAGCTAGTGTTAAAAGTAACAAAGTAAAAAAAGAGAGAAATGCAGACACTTTACAAAAACAAACAAAAAATAAATAAATAAAAGAATGGAAACCCAAGCCCGATAGAAACCATCACAGAAATTCAATTTGTTTCCATAAAAATACCATTATGAAGCTTTTTTTCCCCCAGTAAAACAATTACAAAATTTCTTGTAAATTTAAAATCTTCCATTAGGATTTAACCTCCCACCAACAGACTCCATCACATACCAATAGACACCTTAAAAACCATTAAATCTACTAGACTTCATATTGGGTTTTGGTCAGGGTTCTATGCAGCAGGGAAATGTTTAGAGTTTATTTGTGCATTAGAGGTTCAAAATTACACATATTTGTAACGTATCAATCAATCAATCCCTTTATTTCTATAGCGCTTTTAACAATACAGATTGTAGCAAAGAACAGAGTGATGGTACTGTTGATGAGAATTAAACTAATTATTTATCAAATGCAGAGATGGTATCTGTAGTCAAGATAACCACTGGAAATCAGGTGTCCCCAACTAAGCAAGCCTGAGGAGACAGCGGTAAGGAAACACAACCCCATCCATGAGAGGATGGAGACACTGGAGAGCTTGGAAGAGAGCGCTTACACTGTAATCTCAGAGCAACGTGTGTTTTAATCTACATAAAAAAAAGTCTTTAGTTATCTCAGGATGTGTCTATCACGTCTATTATGTAAATCCAGAAAGATGACATCTGACATAAAGACTGGACAAATATTTAACTGAAACAACCATACGTCTATCACAGGAAAATTACCGTATCACATTTACCGTAAATGAGTCTGATTCATAGGATTTAAACACAGGACTTATATGAGCTTTAATAGTTTGTGGCCTAAAGCTGAATCGTGGACGTTCACTTGTGCAATTCTAGAAACTTTTCTTATCAGTCATTCAAATTTGGGCACTTGCGTTTGTGTGTTTTTTCCCTCAGATGTAAGCGGTAAATCTGATCTAAAAATTCCAAATTCTTAATCATTAACCAAGAGTAGCTCTATAAAGATAAGAAGGACACTGACGGCAGAGCATTTACTCTTCTCTTTAGCACAAGAGTCTTTAGTCATGGCCTTATTTCAGCTTTTCTTAATCTCAGTATTAAGTTCCTGCATGGCACAGGACGAGGATATTATGACTCCTGTGGTGAATATCTACTCTGAGGTGAAGGAGCTTAAAGCTTCAATTAAAGGACTGACGGTGGATCTGAACGTTGCTAAAAATGAACTCGCAGAGCAGAAAAGCTTGATTCAGGAGCTGCAGAAGCAGATTAAAGGTACATTCTCTGGCTTGTTTCACCGTTATGTGCATGACTTGGGGTTACCACGTAAACTACCCAACAAGCACTTAAGAATATACCATTGCATTTTGTAAGATTCATTTACTGCTTACATTAAACTAATAATTGTTCTACTCTCACAGAGACTCCTAAAGTGGCATTCACTGCATCCATGTCAACTACAGGGAGTACACACCGAGGGCCTTTTAGTTCGGAGACCAAGCTCATCTTTGATAAAGTCCTAACCAACATTGGCAATGCATATGACCCTGTCACAGGTTCCAACATATTCACTTTGACTTTTTGTGTTCTGTGATCATAATAATTGTAACATGGCTCAGTTTGTAGTATTGAGATCTGCGTATGTTTTGCAGGAGTGTTCACAGCACCTGTTAAAGGTGTGTATTACTTCAGGTACTCGGGCTCAGCGTTTTCCACACATGATATGGGTCTGAGCATCTTTAAAGGCACGACACGATTTGTCTCTTCATATGAATATAATTCTGGTGAGCGCAACGACCAAATGTCCAATGGAGCCGTGATGGAGCTGAATGTTGGTGAGGAGGTTCACATTAATCTGTGGATCAGAACCTGGATCTTTGTGGATCAACGGTACAACTATTCCACTTTCACCGGCTACCTGCTTTACGCACTGGATGCAACTTCCGTATAATTTGTATGTGTGAATGATTTATTAACGTCAAAAAGAACTGTTAATAAGTCCTGAAAACATAGCTTATGTTTCTTTGTTGTGTTAATCGTGCATAAATGTAAATAAAAGGTCCTCATTTACACTTTATTTTTATATAACACTTTATTTTTGTTTACTTGTGTCATCAGAGAACAGTTATGTAAATCCACACACACACACACACAAGTCAAATAAATATTCTGTGTTAAATAAAAGTGAAGCATCATTGAGAATATTGAAAAACTTGTAAAAATGAAAAACATGATGACAATAACACGTAAAAAAAAAGAACACAGTAGAACAATTCCTCTTTGTTTTGCTTCACAGAATTTATTATTCATTGAAAAAATGAAGAAAAAAGGAGAGATATTTGAAGCCAACTAATTGATAATTTGTTTCCAGGAATGTATCATTGGGTATCCATAACTGTGACATTTCAATGTGTTTTTTCTTTAAATAAAACCCTTTCAGAAAGATTAATGGCACTGGGATAGTGTTAGAACATCAATAATCTTTACAGACTTTCAGTGCACTGCACATTCTCTTGCTCATCAATATTAGAGCGTACTATCATCTATATACTGTATATCGTGAACCGATGTTCAGACAATTTCTTGAAATTCAGTTTCTATAATAATTTTTGATTTGAATGTTTTTTGTTTTTTTTATCTTAGCATGAAGATAATGTACAGTACAATTCAACATTGTATTTTATTCAAGAGATCCCCTTCTTATTGTCTAAGATGAGCTGGTATGGGCAGCACACAGGCAGCTATGTATGTGTTCGGGCCTGGTGTCAAGCTCATGTTCTCCCAGCGTCCTGTTGCAGGATCATAACGGTGCACTGTTTTGGTATCACTGTAGTCCTCCTGGCAGTAGCCTCCGATTATGTAGACCTTCCCCTCTAAGACTGCTGATGCTGATCCAACATGTGGCACTGGGAATGGCATAATGGCACTCCAGGAGTTGGCCACAGGGTCATAGACCTCACAGGCTAATTGATCTACCAGATGGCCATCAGCTCCGCATGAAACTCCTCCGGCCATGTATAAATGGTCACCTAAGGTCTCCATGCAGTGCAGGGCTCTATTATGTGTCATTTCAGCCAGGGGAGTGGATCCTCGTTCTGGGTGGTAAACGGTCATAGACGACAGACACTGGTACTGACTGTTAAAGCCTCCCGATAGGAAGATTGTGCCATTCCACACACTTGCCGCATGACAGCATAGAGCATGTCTTACTGGGTGGGCAAAACTGAAGTCAGAGAGAATTAAAAAGAAAACCTTTAAATTGAGGACAATATCATTCACTGTGAATGGTTCTTAATATATATTAGGATTTGTTTGACTTGCACGGTGAATTTGCAATAGTGTTGTCAAAAGTGTCTACTTCGGTACCAGTTGGAACTGAAATTATGGAGAGAAAAAAAAAAAAAAAAAGCAATGATACTAGGATTTCCTGTGAGCATATTTCCCTTTTTTGAAAACTGTGGATTAAAGAAACCATCTATGAGCAGGTATATTAGGGATCTGCTGATAGATGTGGCTTTCAAATGCTCCTGTGTGTATCTGTATAAGTGTTCGGTGAAGAGCAGGAAGTAATGCTCATTGTAGCTAATAACCCTGCATATCCTGGTTAGGTATGTTTTGAAGAATGCTTGAGCTGGTTTTAGCTGGTCCTGGAGCTATTTTCTTAGTACCAGCTAAAATTAGCAGCCATGCTTCAAAACTCACTCAACGATCATATGCTGTTGTTTTTCATTAGGGTGTTAAAAACACAATGGCACATGAAAACAATGGCCAAAAGTAGGTGTTTAAGAATCCACTCAACAGTGTTCAGAATGCTCATGGGGAATGCTATTACTGTCACATTTGTTAAATGTCAGTGCCGACTGCTACCAAAGTCTTTTGACAACACTTATTTGCTGTATGTCCTGTAAAGTTAAATGGCTTTGCCAAGTAGGACATCAACTCAGAATCAACATTGTGTCCTGAAGCAACATTCCTCTGGACCTTACTTAAGGTAGAGAGGTATGTCTATGACAACTTAATATTAAGGATAGACATACAGACTGTCCATTGGGTCATAAAGTTATTAGTCATATCTCAACAGAAAAATTGATGGTGGCACAAAACTCTTCAACTCTCTTTTTAACAAAAAAATCTGGTGCCTACTCTGGCAAAAAAGACCATAAATGATATAGGGCTGGGTCTTGAACAACATTCAGACATGTACAGGTCTGTGATTAGGTTTTAGGACATTGTTCCAGAAGAACATCTGAAGTTGATCTAGAATCATGCATGCCTTTTAGATTCTTCCTGAAATTACAAACGCATTTCTTGTGCTACTCCTTTACTGTACTAACCTCCAAGAATTTGTGTTGGGGCAGTAAACCTCCACACTCTCCATGTTGACCTCCGAGTCCCTCTCTCCACCAATAGCATATATTTTACCATTCAGGACCACAAGAGTGAAGCTGCCTCTTGTCTCATGCATGTCGGCCAATCTTTGCCAAACATTTTGGATGGGATCATACCTAGTTAAAAGATTGGAGAGGGGGGTCAACAGTGTGAGGGCACAAACCTGGACAAGGTCAGATAGATGAGTCTTCGTGTTACATCTTACCTGTAGGTGCATTTCATGGTATCAGCTTTGCCGTAATAATGCCGTCCACCAACTATGTAAAGCTTGCCCCTCATTACTCCAACTCCATGACTGAATCTTGGTTTTTCAGGTAACGTTCCCAGCATTCTCCACTCTACCTTCTTCACCAATCCAACATGGTTCTGCAAGGAATTGCTAAACCACATGTCCCTACAGGGTCTGCGTTTGTCAAAATTATCAGTGATCCTCTCACCCCCAACAAGGACTAGGGTGTCTTTAGGCATATATGCCCTGAAATTTGACTGAACATCTGAGGAACTGGAGCAGAACTCCTCAAGGAGAGAATCATATAATCTTTTGGCGCCAAGTCTCGGCCAAGACGTTATGGACTTGACTTCTTTGAACTCCTTAAAGGTCATGAGGGGAAACTGTATGGTTCCCATTAGTTGCCTGGCAAGCTTGACCCGCTTCCTGGGGAAGGCTTCGATCCAACACATGACCGCTTTGAACACAGGCAACTCTGAGGGAACACAGAGAGAATCACTTTGAAGGTACTTCTTCAGTTTCTCTACAGGAAGATCTAGGAACTTTGGAGTCATGGACACGTCTTGAAAATGCCTCAAGACAAAGTCATCGGCCAGTGCAAGTAAGTCCGCCATCCCATAGGCCTCTGCGAAAGATGCTACATCTAGGCAGCTGTGAGCATCTATTTCTTGATGGAGGAAGGTAAGGCACAGTGAGAAGACAGTTTGGAACTGTAATTGCAGGGATGTACAGGTGAGATCAAACACACAACCCCATCCGAGAGCAAGAGCCCCGCTGTAGGTATAATGCAGGAGGGCTTCAAACTTGGTGGCTTCAACTAACAGCAGAGACACTGATTCCTGCCGGCTTTCCTTCATACCGCTGGTAAACATGCCTCTGAAGTAGTCGCTGCTGGCCGCCAGGAGCGCCCGGTGAGCTTCACAAAGGCAGGACATACATAAAACATATTTTAAAAAAAACCACATACATAAAGCAGTTTTGCGAATGCAAAGGGCATGACATTAATACTAAAGCTAGAGAAGTAAAAAATAATAAAATATAGATGTAGTATTTAGCTTCATGCTTAGGAAGCTCAAACATATTTCCATATTTCCTCACCATGAAACACTCTTCCTTCTGCTTCAAGCTCCACATCACATCCCGTTCTCTGCGTCCACATCTGTCTGATTTGCTGTAGAGTTATTTTCATATGTTCCTCAGCGGAAATCTCTTTTCTGTCCTCTTTCTTTCCTCTTGCCTCTTCTCTCTCTTCCTCCTCTTTGCAGAGTTCAAGAACTCTCGGAGCTTCCATGCTGACAGCTGCAGACCAAATCCATTCTATGTTGCCTTTGTTCAGATTGGCAATGTTCCCGGTATAGGCGAACTCCACCAGTGCTGCCAACCCTGAACCATGAACCTCGGGACCCATATACAATGAGATGTACTGCTCACGTTTGAGCTTCTGCCTGAGTCTCGTCTGAATAAGGTAACTGACCGCGGCCAAGACAAAGGAATGAACCCGGAATTGGTATCCATCCACTGTGAAGAGGGTCAAGTCAGTGAGGACCGAATGCAACACCATGTTCTCGAGAGCTTGGAAGACCGCTCCTGGGTGAGCTGGATCAGAGTATAGCTTCTTGGGATACATGCTCCAATCCTCATCTTCAGAATCTTCAAAACTGCTACTTGAATCATATTCATCATCATCATCTTCATCCTCCTCCTCTAACTCTTGATTTATAAATTCTTGTTCAGAGCTGGAGTCTGAGACGTGCTGCACTTCTTCTCTAAATGTTAAGTCTTTTTCAGAACCACCAAAGTCATCAGTACTAACGGAGGCAGTAGCGAAGCAGTCATTTTCATCCTCATTGTCATTTTTATCATAACATTTATGAGTGATTTTACTGTTTTGCACACACGTAGCAGGTAAACTCCTTATATATTCTTCATTGTCGTTAATGTTGACATGTATATTATATCCACTCTTGTCATCCCTGACTTCATCATTATTTGTAAGTGAAGCAACTAAACCTTCACTTTTTGCGGACACACCAGGTGAGTTATTACTATGTTCTTTGTTATTTTTGTCATCTTTTTTATCCACATCCTCTTCATCATTATTCGTGCAGGCAGCAATTAAACCATCACTGTTTGCAGACTTAACAGTAAAACTAATGATAAATTCACTGTCGTCATGAGCATCCTCTTCATCGCTGGTTTCATCATTACTTACAGTTGAAGCAACTAACCTGTCACAGTTCGCAGATGCAACAGGTGGACTTTTACTGTATGCATCATCAGTATTTTTGCCATCATATTTATCAGTATCATCGTCATGACCAGCCTTTTCATTATTTGTGCATGCAGCAATTAAACCATCACTGTTTGCACACACAGCGGGAAAACTAACACTATATTGTGTACCATCATGTTTATTAGCATCATCACCAGCACCGGTTGTAAACACATCCACTAAGTTGTCACTATTGGTAGCAGGGAAACTATAACTGCATATTGTGTCAATGTTATTGTTGTTGTCATATTTATTGACATCCTCTTCATCACTCTCTTTATCAATACACAAAGCAAAAACGCTGTCACTGTTTGCCGGCATAAATGGAAAACTAGCACTACATCCTTCATTGTCATCAACAGTCTTCTCACTTTCCCATGCATTTACTTCCTGCTCCTTTGCATCCTCGTCTTCTGCCTGCTCATCTTTCTTCCCTGGATTCTCTTCACCCTCCTCTTCTTCACTCTCATCCGTCCGTCCAGTGTCGCTCTTGGAATTTTCATCCTGTCTTGATCTGGAACTTCTCCACTCTCTCTGAAGGCACTGCTGATCTATTGCCATTGTGACTTTAGTTTACTGTCCTGAGAGAATCTTCCCTGTGTTCAATAACCAGGACAGGTTCTAGCAAATCAAATGTTTCTTAGCTTCTGTTGAATCTCTCTGTTGATGTGGGATCTTGTACTGTAGTCTAGTATGCAAAATAGATTGGTGTCTCATGAGGTCACACAAAACATAACACTATTTTTACCTCAAGCATCCAATAAGATCACATCTCAAGCCATTTAAGAATGACCGGCTTCTTACAATCCAGGCATGTTATATATTTATCAGTGTCTGGTGGTGATTAATAAACTATATTTATTTATTTATTGCACACCTGTCTATTTGCATGACTTGCATGCGTTTATGAAGTTGTTTCACCATGGATGTGAAGATTGCTTTCTCAGATAGTCTGACATCTGATGCTGTTTTCCAAACCTTTTCGTTAACTTCCACGATAAGAACTGACCGTCCTGCACTTTGAGAGCATCATGTCTTCCAAACGCACCTAATCTGACTTTTACTTCATCAAGTGACCTTTTGCACTGATCCTGGACCAGCAGCCTTTCCACAAACTCAAGACTGTGCTGAGATCATTTTAAAAGCTTCTTAAAAAACGTCTGACTCCATCTCTGGCTCGTTCTGCGGGCGCTTGGAGCATGTGATGCCTCGAGGCATTAGATTCTGATCGTGTCAGGAGAATCATGTTTCTCCTCCACAGCCTGGGAATGTTATCTGGGTCAAGGAGCCCAGAGCAGACAGAAACAAGCAATTTATAGACCTGATGGTTGTTTTATGTTTTTGTAATTAGATTTGTCTATGACAAAATCATCCGGTTGCCTTCCCGTCTGCTTCTTATATTAAAACAACATGTCAGTTCTGTTTTATTATTTATGCTTTACTGTTTGTATATAGACACATAATGTCATATTGAGATCTGTTATGGAAGTTAAAATCCTTCATAAAGCATAGTCATGCAGAGAAGAATAATGCAAACTGTTATAATATAGGCTAAATGCAGATATAGCCCAGCTCATTAGGCTTCTCTGTGTCTTTTGTCTCTCTGTTTGGGAAGTGTGAATGTGCGAGACAGCAGATGGAAACCTGCGGCGCTTTAAGAGCTACAAACAGAGCTGCAAATGTCACTTGCGGCCTTGGACTGAAAACCTGCCGGAATGCCAAGAGGCCACAGAGACAGACAGAGAGAACATGCTCGTGCTAAGACTATCAATGCCCAGCTGCTGCTATTAATGCACTTGACTATTTTGTTTTCTAATGATTGCGAATGGTTGCTGCCGATGGTCACTGTGTGAGCCTCTCTGATTCACGATTCTGATACTGTTGGCCCAGAGAGCTGTCAGTCCTGTACTGTAATGCCCAGCAGTATTCGAGTGCATGATTCATTCTCTCTTGCTCTCAGTCCAAGGACGAGTGATCATATATTTAACGACAAACAAACCTCTTCTAAAGCCACAGCAACACCTACAGACCACGAGTGGACTGCGTGATGAGAAAAAAAAAGAGAAAATACAAATCATAATTTCTTTTTTTTCAGTTTTATGTTGAAATATGACAAGATCCAATGAGACACTTGTAGACTTTCTGTCAAACTATAATTTTAATTCTCTTCAAATCTAATTTTACAGACTCGTTTTACAATACCATTTTCACAGGAGAAAACATATCAAATAAAAAGGAAAATAAGCATTAAGCAAATACAAATAAATTGAATGAGGAACAGATGCAGAGCATTAGTTGTTTGCTGTGACAGAAACACTCATAAACATGCAGCTGATAAACTGGGAACGTTCACGCTCGGCTAATGAACTATTGATGCGGGATTATGGGAAACGTTCGCCTGAACTCATCTGACCCGACTCACGCTTGTGCTTCTGTCAGTGAATATTGCGTCTGGAGACGGTTCAAATGAGTCCCTGACTGAACTACAGCAGTCGCTTCTACAGAGAGCCAGGGTGAGACAAACGACAGCCCTTTCCACAGAGAACACATCCGTGAGCGACACGAGGAAGAGGCAGGAACTGGTGAAAGATGGATGAAGCAAAACTCTTACAAGCTTATTTACATCGAAAAGAGTTTGTAAAAAGATTGATGCTTGCATAGATTCAGCCCACATGTGGCGGTGGGCCTTTGGCCCCGATGTGCTTCTCTCCCACACACACACTCACACACACACACACACACACACACAGCGTGAAGAATTAGATAACAGCTCTATTTCTGATGACACTGAGAGACGGTGCAGTGATTCACTTCACGGTGATGCGGCTCTGAGCTTCTTTTACTGACGCTCAAGTCAACACGAAAGACACTTTCCTCCAAATCTTCCTCGTCTTATTGTCCACGCTGATCATCTTTTGTTGAATTTTCTTTGTCCCTGAAAAGACTTTCTTTTACGCTTGACATGAAGGCTGCCAAATAGATATTCAGCTGCTTTCTAAAATCTTTGTCAAGTCATTTAATGCTGGTTAATGTACTAAAGGTTACAGCAATAACATCAGATGAGGGTGATCGTGACCTACATCCTCCACGTTCCAGGTCAAAAAAACCTCTTCAAAGTCACTAAACGCCCACCGTCTAGCTCTGAGTCCTGCTCTATGCAGTAAAAACCACTGTAAATGCATTTGATGTCGACTTTAAAAACTGCAAAAAGAAAAGCTTTTGTATTGAAATCTGATTAATCATACAACAGTGATGTTTGGAGTAGCACATGCAGGGGTGTTGAAGTACTTCATTACACGTCGTTATTAATTTGGGAATACGTTCTTTGCTTCAGCGATTTTCTCAAAGAGAGAAACTACTCCACATTTCAAAAAACCCAGGTACATTATTATTGAAATATTGCCTATGATATAAAAATATAAGCCTATAGTGATTTTATCTTAGCTGCTAAGCCAATCAAATTGAGCTCTCGTGCTTTTTTTGTGAACAGCCAATGACATCCATTTCAATATGAAATGTAATTGAACACAATTGCCGTCATGTGTGCTTGCGAATAGATGTCTTATAGTTTACAAATTTTACACTTAACTTTAAGCATGTTTAAATGTGAAAACACATTTTTTGACACAGTATTCCCTCACTTAAGTACAGTATTTTGTCATTTTTTTGGATCACGTTGTGTATCCAAATGCTCTTTCTGTCAATAAACTGAATGTCTTTGGTGTCCAACAGCTACAGGAGCCCATTTACACCACATGATGATGTCACAAAAAGTTAAATAAATAAAATGTCATACTAATGCATAATTTCACAATTTTTATCTCATGATTTTGTCATAATTTTGACTTACTTCATAATGGCTCGGTGTTCCACATTTTCATTGTTATCACTTAGTATGCCATTATTTATTTTTTTTTTTACTTTTATCTCAAAATGTATTATAATTTAGACTTTTGATCTTATAATAATCATAATCATGTGTTGTGATTTTGTCATTACTTGAAAGTTTTATCTTTACTATGACTTATCTCATTAAAGGCTTCCGCATCTTGCTTTTTGTCTCATAATTATGACTTAGTGTCACAATTTCAATCTTATTCCCTGTCATAAACATCCACTTTTGGTATCGTAATTTTGACTTTTTATCTTATAATTATGACTTAATGTGTCACAATTACAACTTTTTAACACAGTATGACTGAGTGTCATAATTTTAAACCTATCTCATTTTTTGCACTTTTTATAACACGATTGTGACTCTGTGTCTCATAATGATTTACTAAAGCATTTTCCCTCATGTGGCAGAAACAGGCTTCTGTAGATAACACTGTATCAAATACTCTAATACACCGTACATGTACCCTGTACACAACTAAAAAGAAATATCTGGTGAAGAGGGTTATGCAGTGATAGTTTAAGGCAATGTCAAGTGTCAGTGAGTGGCAGGAGGAATGAAACCAGAACGATGATAATTGATATGGAGAGAGGGACGATGAGCAGATAACAGGACCCAGGAAGAGAAAGAGGGATGGGAAACACTGTCAGGGGCCATTTTCCACTGTCAGCGGTGTCGTC
>JAUMHP010000052.1:900538-912408 GCA_032361065.1 Enteromius trimaculatus | reverse complement strand
GATAATGTTCAGTGCTTTGCTACAATCTGTATTGTTAAAAGCGCTATATAAATAAAAGTGACTTGACTTGACTTGATCAGAGTCCTTGATCTCAGCATTTCAGCAGTTGTGTTCATGGTCTGTATTCATGTATAGCATTTATTTATTTATTTATTTATTTCCTTGAAAAAGGGGTATATCATCAAATAAATTACAGTTGACATGTTAATGTTAAATCTTTTGTCTGTGGTGTGTAGTTCCATTTTTTTTTAAATTTGTTTTTAAATCATAATTCAGTGATTTAAATCTAATGGAGCCAGAAATCAGTACGAGTAATGTCAATAGGAATGTATTTATTTACATGTTTGTTTGAGCGTTGCATCCATCAGATGGCATCAAACACAGTTACACATCATTTTTGAAAATACTTTATTTTAGTTTATTTAATTGTATTATTTTGATGTTGCCTCCTATAGAATGCAGGTTGATTTTTAGCTTACCTGGAAGTCATGGTGATCACTGGACTAAATGTTTTCACCTCCCAGAAGACCTTCACCTGCCTGTTTACAGCAAAACAATTCTTTACTTTATTGAATGATAGGATATTTTGTAATTATTTCAACAATATGATACATAATACAGAATTTTATGTTACCGCAGAAGAGTGAAATGTTATATTTCTGAGAGACACGATTTAGCTATTAAATAAATATAAGCATATTTCTTACACAGCAGCCTCTGCGTTGAGTGTCTGGATGAAATGTCAGCTGACAGAAACACTGGTTTGTTGAACAAGCCTAACAGGATAAAGTCCCTCCCAAGCAAACTGGCTTGGAATAAAATGCTATCAACATGTTTATTTGTGCATGCTGCATGAATTTTTTAATGCTTGGCAACTGAAACTAGTTCATGTAGTGACTAAAACACAATTGGCTTATCTTCACCTCTGTTCATTTTTATGATAATCATACCTTCATCTGTTCTGGTCTTCTGCAAAACATCTGACATCTGAGTTGAATACCCAGAGCTGTCATGTTGGAAGCTGAAAAATGTGCCTGGACGAGTGACACTCTCTATGAGTTACAGTAAACTCTCTCTGTGCTCACATATCTGATCTTGTTAAGAAGGTGCAAAAGCATGCTTCCGTACATAAAAAAATAAATAAAAAAAAACACTAGATATAGTAAATTAGCGTATCCTTTAGCACTCCTGCAAAGTTTAACTCCAACTCTAATCAAACACGCCTGAAGCAACTAATTAGTCTTTTTAGGATTGCTTGAAAATGAAAGACGTGTGTTTGATTGGAGCTGGAGCTAAACTTTGCAGGGCAGTCAATCGCCAGGAGCAGGGTTGGGCACCCCTGCTTTAGCATTTACAGTATAGTGACCTAAATTTACATGAAATCAACTTTGCTCAAATTAATTTTAAAACCTACAACTTACTTACTTTTAGATTTAAACATGCTTCCCTGTGTGTGTGAGTGTAATATCCGAGATTCATGCGCATGCAACAACGCAATCTCATGATAATTTGTATGCATTTTACATAAAATCTTGTTCTATAAAATGTACATTTACTTAAGTTTTTATAGGCACTAAAACCTACAATACTGACGTATCTTCAGCATCTAAACATATAAAGACATGTATTTTCAGCTTTTTAACTTGCAAATCCGATGTATTGACTACAAAGCTAAAAATGGATCCTGGGGCCTGTTCCATAAACCAAGATTAGAGTATAAGTCAGGCTTATTTCAGTTAGTCTGACTTATTGCCAGTTAATTTTGTATTAAAATAAGTCAGACTATCTGCCATAAGCCTGGCTTATTTGGTAAACTTGTTTTATGGAACAGGCCCCTGATGAATATTGATATTGCGGCAGTAATTGTATTATTTTTGTGTTTATTTACTTGTCATATCAATGACCTTGTTTGTAACTGCATTAATAAACTGTTTAACGTTACTTCATATGAAATGATAATGTTTTATTCTGTTCTGTGATTTCTGCTGCCAGCTCGTTTCCAAAAATTGGCCTTTATAATGTTAAACAAAACTTCATATTTAACCCTTAGAATAAGTAACATTTCTGCAATAGTTTCGCTGTGAACTTCCTGACATGCTGACATTCATGCGAGGAACACAAAACTATTTTATGTATTTTAACAAAAACTGTAACGTAATAACGCCTACATTTAAACATGACACCAGGCTGGTATGTTGTGGACTAGATAGTTTGATAGTGGAATTAATTACAATTAATACATAAATATTCCGATGCTTACAGTACCTTCAGAGTTAGATTATTTGAGTGAAGTTGTGAAGGTGAATTGTGATCTTGATGGATTTAAGATCATTAGATCACAATTCACCTTCACTCTTGCATTCTAAAGGAAAGGAAAGGAAAGGACGTGACAAATGGCCACGTATGGTTTCCCCATCCAAGTGCACACACAGAGCAGTGAGAAGTGAACAACCACACACACACCGTGAACACACACACGGAGCAGTGAGAAGTGAACAACCACACACACACGGAGCAGTGGGAAGCCATTGCTGCCGCGGCCGGAGAGCAGCTGGGGGAACGGTGCCTTGCTCAAGGGTCTCACCTCAGTCGTGGTATTGAAGGTGGAGAGAGTGCTGGGAATTAACTCCCACCACCCACAATCCCTGCCGGACCTGGGACTCGACCCCAAGATCTTTGGGTCACAGGTCCGACTCTCTATCCATTAGGCTACAATGTTTTATGTAACCATATGTGACCCAGTTGAGTTTGTTTTCTCGCTGAGGTTCATGTTCATCCCACAGATGAAGTAACTTGTCACCATTCATGCAAATCTTTGTGTTGTTCTCTAGATGCAAAATGTTTCCGTATGGACCCACTGAGACTGATTTCCATTCGGACTTTAACTCTTTATTCAAATGGCATCGCAGAGCATGAAAATAACCATAACTCACACAGGTGGTGACATTAATTATGTAGACCGCACTTGTCCAATGTAACCTTTAGCTGCTGGTATCTGTAATGACAAGAATTCAAAATTAAACAGTAATTGCAAATGTCTAGATTTTCATATGCGAAACAAAACAGCAAGTGCAAAAAAAAAAATTAAAATAGTACTTATGGGAATATAGTAGTTACATGAAAAAGTCATGTCAATATTAAACAGAAAAATAAGATTGTCTTATCATAGTGAAGTTATGGTTGACTTTACTGTATGTTTTAAGTGGTTAAAGCTGTAAATGAAACACAGTTTTGTGAGTGTTTAACAAGAAAGTGCTATTTTAGTATTTCTACTCCAACCTCATGATTATTTTTACCTTGCACTGCCTGTGCTTTTGATCTTAATAAAAAGAAAATGTACAAAAGTTTGCAGAAAAATTGAGCCTCTGCTTTAAGATGCCATTCTGATATGAGTAAAATTTGTGAAGAAAAGAGCAGGAAAATGCCATTTTTTCACGAGTATGTAAAATGCAGTATTTTCCTATGGATGAGCTCAGTTACGGGTGATTTTCATGCTCTGCCCTTTGAATAAAGATCCTCATGTTGCAGCACAGTCTCGCTTCACTGAACTTCTGCTCCGGAGATTTTTCATTAAAGGTATACAAATACATTTATATCAGGAATAAAACGTGTTGAGCCTTTGAAATAACGCAGATGTTGTGATGTTTCATCTGATGTGACAGTGATTGTATTGTGTGTGCTTCTTTTATTCAGTTGTCATTTTAGGTATCTTTTCCATTCAACCTGTGATTTTAAAATGTATATGGTTGAGGCAAAAGTCGTTATTACGATTTAGTCTTCTTTTAAAGCATAAAGGTTTATTTATTTTTTGTTTTATTAATTAATTTGTTCATTTCTTTTTTCTTTTAATAATGCATTTCAAAGAGCAGTTGTGGCCTAATGGTTAGAGAGTAAAATCTGTAACTCAAAGGTTTGCAGGTTAGAGTCTCAGGTCCGGCGGGTATTGTCTGTGGGGTCAGTAAATGTCCTGTGCTTTCTCCTCAATATCACGACTGAGGAGAGACCCTTAGACAAGGCACGGATCCCCCCACTGCTCTGTGTGTGTGTGTGTGTGTGCTTACGAACAGAGTTTCACTTCAGAATTTTCAGTCTAGTTTTTTTATAATTTTACGTGTATGTACTTGTGAGTTTTTAGAATAATGTCCAGATTGAACCCAGAAGACCTTTGTTCATTTTCTTTAAATTAAGAATTTTTGTCTTTCCCTCCAATAGACAGCCACACAACTAAAATGATCCAGATCCAGAAATATGGTAAAGCCATGGTAAAACAGTCCATGTGACATCAGTGGATCAGTGGAAAACAAAAATAACATAATTTACTGACTCCTCTAGATTACTGTCCGCTCATGTGCATGCTTTCCCCCGCATGCAAGCAAGACGTGTATGCGGCATGTTTTGATACACTCTAACATGGCAGAAGATGTAAGTCAGGGGAGAATAATGGTTAATTAAATGATGGTATTTTTGTTTTCTTTGTGCAAAAAAAAAAAAAAAGTATTCTCGGATGTTTCTGGATCATTTCAGTTGTGTAGCTGTCTATGGAGGGACAGATAGCTCTCATAATCAGAAATATATTCATTTGTGTTTTGAAGATGAACAAAGGTCTTTTGGGTAATTCATGACAGAATTTAATTTTGAGGTGAATATATATATTATTCCAACGATGTTCTATTTTTAATGCTTGTTTTGTACGTATGTGTTTCAGTGAGCAAAAGTTAGCAACAGAGATGATCCTGAAAACATTTCATGTACTTTTTATACTAGGTGAGTTTGCGACATTATTATTAGTTGCTTCATGTTTTTCCAATTAGAAACACATCATAAATAGCTTGGATTAGATCACGAGATCTGCAGGGTTAACCCAACAAAATGTTGCTTTATAAACTTTATTTTGATTTCCCCTATTATTCCTTTCTCACGTGATCTCTGATTTAAGATCAGATTGTCAGCAGAACTGCAGATAACTAAATGAAACCCAGCGTGATTTTTCTTCTTCTGCTGTTGTTTGTTTGAATGCTGTGATGTTGACAGGACTTTTCTCAAAGACCTTCTGCTACTTCATTCTCATCCAAAAATCAATGACTTGGAGCGAAGCCCAGTTGTTCTGCAGGCAGCATCACGTGGACCTGGCCACGGTTCAGAGCGACGAGGACAGATACAAGATTCAGGAGATCTCCGCCGCCGTCAATTTTCGAAACCGGGCCTGGATGGGACTGTATGATGGTTTACCTGACTGGCGCTGGTCTTACCAAGATCAAAAACTAGTCTACAGTAACTGGGATTCCCTGGAAGAAACCAGCTCCAGGACTCAGAGCGCGTGCGGTGTGTTTAGAAACACTGGGAAATGGCATGTTGCATCTTGTGAGGAAAAAAAGCCTTTTTTTTGCTACCAAGGTAAGATGTTTCTGTGAGCTTCTACCGAATCCTCTTTTGAGCTGGAAACATTTGCATTCATGTATTTGGCGGATAATTTTCTCTGAAATGAGTTGCATTGCATTCAAACTGGATTCGACATGATGTGTACACTAAACACTAAATCTTTACAGGAAATAACATTGCAGGCAAATTTAAATTCAACTACATCCATCTAAACTGGCGCAATGCTCAGGAATACTGCAGGAACGAGTACATAGACCTGGCCTTCGTTAGTGATTCCAGCGATAACAACGGTCTGGTGTTCCAGCTTAAACTCATCTACTATCAGAACGAGGGCTGGATCGGCTTGTCCAAGAACATGTGGCTGTGGTCGGACCAGAGCCGAGTGACCTGGCTGTCTCTGAAATGGGCCAACTGGCAGCCGGATAACACTAGCGGAAATGAGAAGTGCGGGTGCGTCGATCAGAATGGACTGATCGGAGACGATGGTTGCTCGTACCAGTACACTTTGCCTTTATTCTGCAGTGAGTTTGACTTCTGCTTTAATCCTTTAAAAACCAGACCAAATACACTCTGAAATAAATAAATAAATATTCAAACAAATAAATAAACAATCAGCATATTCAAACAATGTGTAATTTTGTAAAGTAAAAACGATAATTTCAAGCCGACCCAAAAGTTCACAACTGACTTCCATAGTAGGGGAAAAAAATAATACTATGGGAGTCAATGGTGATCCGAAACAGCCTGCTTACAAACTTCCCTTATGTTCGGCAGAAATCACAGTAATTTACTGTAGGAAATGTACTAAATATCTCAATGGAACATGCTTTACTCAATATCCTAATAGTTTTGACGTAAAAGAAAAATGTCTCATTTTGACTCATTTCATCACTCATTGTCTATTGCCACAAATGATGTTTATCTAAACAAATTTCGGGAGAACCACATACGAATTGTAACCAGCTGCAGCCGATCTCCTTATTACCTAATTACACCATTAGAGCTTAATCCTGCCCTATATCAGGCCCCGGCCAGAGAAGAAACGGACGCCGCTCAGCCAGGATTCTCCCAAGGATTTTTTTTTTCCCTTGCAGAGTTTTTGTTCCTTGCCACAGTCGCTCTCAGCTTGCTTAGTCAGGGGCAACTGGTTTCCTGTTCTCACTTCCAAATCGGATTCGTCATTCCAATTCCTCCTGGGGGCCACGCGGGGACCAGGTCGGGCTCCGAGCTCTTCCCAGCCCTCGCCTCCTAGGGGTTAATTCCCTTGGGGCTCGGAGTCCGCCGGGTTCTCTGCCTGCTCACAGTACGCCAAAGACGCTCATTATGTGTTTCTAATGAGGAAGTGGGAACTCGTGAAATGCATTTGTGCTGCTGATGACTGCTTTCATGCTCCAGGGTCACATATTAAGTTTTCTTTTTGAACTTTAAATAATTTTTAATATATAAAAACCCAGGTCAGATTAACTGGATATCAGTCAACTAAACAAATAAATATGCTGTTCAAATATCTTAAAATCACTGAACAATAATGTTTTACTTTATCCTGTCGCAACACATGCAGATCTCTATGAAAAAGAGTCATTCTAATTAATAGTCGAGAATATCCACTGCCAGCTAGTATGACAACAAATGCTGTATTCTTGAGTATTCTTCTTTTTTTCTGCAAGGTAAAAGGGCAAAAATTCAGATTGTGAGATTTGAGTTGAGATCAGCTGGATTTCTGAATCAGTCTGCGGTGATGGAGGCCATAGAGAAGAAGGTGAGATGGAGCTTTACTATACTCTGTATTTATCTGCTGTCGTTCACTAACCCCAGCTGATATCTGCTCTCCAGATGAAGCTGATCCTCTCAGATCAGCAGACGGACTCTGGATCCAGAGTGACATGGAGAGTCCAGCCTGAGGGGCAGATCTTCCAGAAGAAACCAGACTCAGCGTAGCAGCACAAAAACACATGTGAACAATAAAACATAAAACAGACGCATGTGAACATGGTTACGATCTTATAATGAAACGGTATAGGCAGTTTTCAGGAATGGTCATTTAAAGTAATTTTATACTCTAACATATTAAACATAATATTAAAATGTATTAAATAAAATTTAAACAATTCAGTTCATTTAATTTAAACCAATGATTTTTTTTTTTTCCCTTTCTTTCAAATTTAGCCATAAAGACAGTAGTACTGTTGGAACTTTATGTGATTATTATGAATTTCCTGTCTTATTATTCATGCATTTTTATGATTCTACATGTAAGTTTATTAATATACTTTATAATTTAGCTATTTTTAATTTAGAATATTGATATCTAGTTAATCTGTTTTTCCCCTTTTGCTCATGTCGGTCACAGTGTAAACTTAAAAACTAAATATTTCATGATTTTGTAAACCAATATCCAACAAAATGATCCCAACTAAAATATTTGCAAATCCACAGCTAATTAGTTGCACTTTTCTAACCTGTTCCTGCTGTTTCCTCACATTAAAGCTTTTCTATCCTTTAATCTTTACAAAGCATTTTTTCTTTTGCTTCTAAATCTTAGACAGTATTAAATATCCTTCAGCTGAAAGCTAAAAGCGCCTTGATAACCATTGAATTCGTCTTTGATTATCGGCCTTGATGTGAATCACCGAAAAAGAAAACGTTTACTGCCCTCTTATGGTACGAAAGAGCAATAACCTAAATTATGTAGGTTACTAAAATATTATTATTGTTATTTATTTTATTTTTTTTTTATTAAAAAAAAACACAAATTCTTCTGTATTGTATGTAAGAAATAAATAACCAGATGAGTCGGACGCCAAGGACTATTTTAATGCTGTCGTATGCTGAGTTTCGGTGACATTAAATATAAATGTCAATTGTACGATTGGATAGGCTACAATTGTATGATAAAAATTCTTAGAAAGGTTCTGGGTTGGTAAACGTGTTTATTGGGACTGTCCCAGATGCTGAGATCTCGTATTCAGCGTGAGGATTCTGCTAATAAAGGGGAAGATTGCACTTAATTATACTTAATTTGTTGATGGGTAAACATCAGGCAATCGATCCTAAAATGCTTGCAAAGGAGCGCGTCTCCTTTCATACAGCTGTCGAGGACATCGCATGTTTTTTTGCATTAGCTGAACTGATGGTTTCTGTTCTGTCCGGGTTCAGTCGAGTCTCTCGGTTGTCAGGATTGTGACATATGACCTAGCTGAGCCGAACAGGACAGGTAGGTTCACATAGTTTCGCTCAGGTGAATGCTGAAGGCGATCCAGACTCAGACGCAAACCAAGCGCTGCGCTCATTTTCCTTTTCTCTCTTTCTTTTTCCTTTTTTTTTTTTTAAACATCAAGTTTGGTGAGAGTTTTTTTTTTTTCCTACACGTTTTCTGTAAGCATCTTTGGAAACCTCGCAGAATAAATGGTAAGTTTGTTTAATTAAATATGCTTCAAACAACTTAAATGACTGCACGCGCGATATCCTCGCTAAACAAAAACACAACCGCGCGTTTCTTTCTTCATTTCTTTTTTTTTCTACGAAACAGAAGATGTTGCGCTGATAAAGAAAACAAATCGTTAGCTGATACTGTTGCAGACGCTGATGACGTACAAAATGCTGTCAACGCGGAGAATGAACTCGTGTTGGATATAATCTCGGTGAAATACGTCTCGTTCTTTTTCTTGTGCTCAAATGTCCTTAAATAATTTTCAGGATTAATTAAGGCTTAAGATGCAAATTATGTGGTGACCAGCGCACATGTGTAGGCGTGCGTATGTCATCACTGACGTCACGTATTGTGCCTCTCTGTGCGTCGTCATGCTTGCGTTGCTAAATACTACTGCTTTTGCAACTCTTCAGGATCAAACGATAAGCACCAGGTAAGATACAAACATAACACTAACAGGGGAATAGAGAAAAATTAAAATAAAGAAAAAAACAAAAAAGATTGAAGTATAGTTAGCTGATTGATTGCATTAAGAAGGATTGGATTTTGGATTTCTCTTTTTGTCACTTCAGTCAACAGACAGAATCAACATGTTTAATACATGAGAAAAAGCTCAGTAAAAGCTTTCAAAAGAAAACTGCATAATTTGGAGCATGCAAATGTCACTGAAGTGGAGATACAGACTCTTTTTAAGAAAATGACCTGAAGAGATGAGTGCTGTTATTGAGATCACAGATGCAAATAGATGAAGTGGAATACAGTTTGTTTGCCACTGTTTTGGATATTATCGAAGCTCATTCCATGTTTTTCACAGGATGGTGATTCAATGTTTGGTGACTCAGGTCTGATTATGGAGGTGAGATTCTCATTAGCGTCATCTAGATTGTGTAATTAAAAATAATAATTATAATAATTTCATAAGAATGAACTTAATTAACACATAGCTCAAGTGAACATCTGCGCTTCTTCATTCCACACACACACACACACACACACACTAAAATATACAAAGGATATTTCTATGTCTAGAAGTCTGTCTCATCTGTTTGTTTTTGATCTCCTGTAGAATGGCATCAGCAGCAGCTCCTGGAATCCTTTCTATTCAAGTCCTCAGGTATCAGCGACTACACAAACAGTTCTGTCTGTTCGATTTTTAAAGGAGTTAATCATTTCTATTCATCAAGGATGCATTAAATTGATCAAAAATCACTGTAAAGACAATTAAAATGTTACAAAAGTTTTATTCATAATAAATTCTGACGTTTTGAAATTACTATTCATCTGTGAATCCTGAGAAATAAAACATATCCTGAGATCCACAAAAAAATATTTGGCAGCATAACTGTTTTATACATTAATATTAATCAGAAATGTTTGTCGAGCAGTAAAAGTTACAAATGGCTACATACATAAATGTTCACACAGAAAACAGCTTTTATAATAATAGACTCATCTTGTTTAGTTTTTCTTGTCAAATGAATGCATCTCTGTTGAGCAGAAGAAGATCTCACTGACCCCAGGCAGTTTTTGGATTTGTTTCCTTGCATACAATAAAATATTTAAAATGTCTAATGAATCTTAGATTCCAGTGAATGGAGGTAGAGATGCTGTTAACACAATCACAGAAAACCATGCTTTTCAGGTGAGTTTCAAATAAAATATTGAAAGATAATGTTATACTGCATCTAAAAATGAACTCGTGTTTCAGATCTCAGCTTCTTTTCTGACTCTGAAATCCTGTTGGATATGTTGTTTTTGCAGGACTATGAGGTAAAAACGGTCGACGAGGAGAATAATGTGCTACTGAACGTGAAGAGTATGACCAAAAGCAACGGCGTTCATCAGACGCCTGAGTTTCCAGACGATCCGTTCCCGCCTCCAGACTGGCTTCTGTCGCCTCCCTCTGAGTTTCATAAAGACAACACACCGGACGCGTTTCAGACCTCGCCGGCATCAGACGTTTGGGGTGAAGAGACAGACATTTTCCAGCCTTTTAAAGAGACAGCACACAGCAGCTCAGCCAATCAGAACACAGAATCAAGCTCCTCGGCCAATCAGAGGGACCCTCTCCTGGAATTCATCCTATCCAGACAGAAGAAATCCCAAGCCACACCCACCCCAGCTTCAGCATCCGATCCTGACAGTATTTTCCACCAAACGTCCGCTAAAACCAGCGGTTTCTTTGAGACTCCTCCTCTGTCCAGCTCTCCGTTCACTTCTAACACCGGTCCAGCGTCTGGGGATATTTTCAGGACGTCCTCGTCCAGCGCAGGAGCCCACGTCTCCGACATCGAGGCGTTCGATCCTCTGTTTGACCCTAAGAGTCCAGTCCAGTCCAAACAGAAGAACAATGATCTGCTATTCCCCCGTCAAGATGATGTTTCCCATGATGCTTTGCAAAATGTCTTTCAAGAGACAACACCATCCACAAACATCTCAAACGGAGACCCGGTGAGAACATCTTTGAAGTTAAGACCAAATAAGATCATCTTATAATAAAGGATCATAATATAAAATATATAATAAACAGATATTTCATTTATAAGTGTTTAGTTATTTATTTATGTTTCAACAGGAAATATGTCAACACAGAAAGGAAATCGGATGATGTTTGGGGGTCTTTAGGTGTATATGAAGCTCTTGTATTTGTCACTTTGAACACAATGTGAAATGTTTTCTTCTTGTAGATGTTCAGGAGACGTCCGCCCAAAGCTGCTCCTCGCAGTAAAGCCCAGAGGAGCCTCCAGCAGCCTCCTGCTCTCTCTCAGGTACTGTACTTCTCCTTCACCTTTCATTTTCTACATAGTTTTCTGAGGAGGACGGACTGATGTTATTTGTTGAAGTTGATGTTCAGTTTTGTGCTGTCACTCCTTCTTCTTCTGGAGTTCAGATCAGATCCAGACGCATTCATTCGTTCATGTTTCTCTTGATTTTCTTTTCTGTTTTTTATATATTATATATATATATATTAGTGCTGTCAAATGATCGCATCCAAAATAAAAGTTTTTCTTTACATAATATATTTGTGTGTACTGTGTATATTTATTAAGTATATATAAAT
>JAUMHP010000052.1:824315-839298 GCA_032361065.1 Enteromius trimaculatus | reverse complement strand
TTGTTCAGAGGAGCCTCTGCATAGCTTTGATGAATCTTGGCATTACCAAATTGAGAAACTAATGCAGTGTATAAAAAAAGAAAAAAACAGCAGTGTCAATTATCAGACCTAAACACGTACTGCTACTGGTACAGAGTCAGTGCTTACAAATGTGGAGGAGGAGGACTATTCAAAAGTTGTTGAATGTTCAACAACACATATTCAAATGTATTTTTCTCAGTTTTTTGTTTAATATGGTCATTTCGGTTGCGTATCCTGGATGTTTTGATTTAAAAAAAAACGAATGCTCGCTAGAAATTAAAATGATGACTTCTCATAGATTCGGTTTTGCTTCCTACAGTATGTCAAGCGTGACCTTTTTTACTTAATTGTGTATTACGCGCATTGCAGAACAGAGCAAGACAAGCATTTTTTTCTAAAGCAATATTTTTTTTTTGTGTTACCAATCATTATGCTAGATGGGACCCCTGTTCATCATCTGCCATCATTTATAGCCCTTTGAAGCAGCACTGAAATTGTTATTTTGACCTTAAAAAGTCCATTGGATTTTACTAAATCCTGGAAAGAAATACGTAAACATCTTGGATTGACATGAACTAATCCTTTTTAGTATGTTAAAATTATCTTCAAGTTTTAAAAAGAGAGGCAAGTCGCTGGGGCAGAAGGGAGGAGAGAAGGGGACGGTCATATGAAGCACATTTATTGAACAGATTATCCTGTGAACAATATCACTCTCTCCATTCCAAGAAAAACACAGATGCCTTTAATCAGTCATGAAGCTCTACAAGAGTGTGTGGATTTTTCTGGGTAACGTACAATATTCATGTATCTATTATTTTACTAGATTTACACTAACATGTTTTAAATGTTTTCCTGTTTACAGCAATGTTGCTCTATTTCTAATTTATTTTACACTCATTTTAGCCTTTACTGTGAATTTACAGCACAAGGGTGATATCTTCAAATAGTATATGTATGTGTACTGTGTACATTTTTATATATACATAAATACACACACATGCATGTATACATTTAAGAAACATATGTTGTAGTTAAATATGAAATATATGAATATATAAATTATAGAACTGTATACAGGTAAATATTTCCAAAGCATTTGTTGTATACTGTATGTCACAGGTGTGTGTGGTGCAGGAACAAACAAACAGAGATTCCAATTCGCAAATAACAATCCTTTTTAATAATCCAGAGATGCGAACAGACAGGCACGGTAGAGCGCACACACACAAAGTAGCATTCACACTGGACACTAAACACAGGACTGAGGAGAACTTATAGAAGGGAAGACAATGAAGAGTAACGAGCACGACACACCTGAACATAATCACCAAAACTAGGTCACATAGACATCAATAAACAGCCGAGGAGTGTAAATATTTGCTATTTGTATTTGTAAATATATACAGTACACACACACATATTATGTAAACAAAAACTTTTAAATGATTAATTGTATGACAGCACTTCTATATATATAGTATATAGACAGAAGTTTTTTCTCGTGTTTGATTTTTCTTCTCTTCCCCACATTTTTTGCTTGTCGCTGGTTCTCTAGAAATTAATGCAAAAATGATGGAAATATTTGTTCCTCAATCAAATTAGTGTGCAACGTCAGAAAACCAAGTGATGTGCTCATATGCAACAGTGCAATTCAAATAAACATTACATTTAAATTATCTCTCAAGCTCGTTTGAATATTGTTTACACAGGGTTTTTATCAATTCAAGAAATGGCAAATGGAGCAGATGGTAAGAATCTTTCAGTTTAATTAAACATATTTTATTTGGTCGTAATTAAATAATTTTTGTTTATTTATTTATTTATTTTTTTTAAACCCAAAGGCAGAGAGATTCACCATAAATAGGGTTTTTTTTTTTTACCAAATATTTTAAAAGAAACA
Organism: Enteromius trimaculatus; assembly: GCA_032361065.1. Classification (NCBI taxonomy): domain Eukaryota; kingdom Metazoa; phylum Chordata; class Actinopteri; order Cypriniformes; family Cyprinidae; genus Enteromius; species Enteromius trimaculatus. The sequence continues at coordinate 837,377 of JAUMHP010000052.1, read as the reverse complement.
GTACCAGTTCAAACAACAAATGCTCTGCAAAAAAATGCATTTTACATTATTCTCCATTGCTTATATGAGTTATGCATCTCTAATAATTTAATACACCAAACCCTTTATTGCAAAGAACACATCTGACACACAAATCCAGAGCGTCATTATGAAAGTAAGCAGATTAATAATTTGGTATTTGAATGAAACACTTTTGAAGAAAGTTTTATAAAGAGTTCTCTAAATAATCAAAGAGGCCTTGTTTCTCAAAACATTTTTCAGAGATCACAGCATTCTGGCGATTTGCAAACCTGTCGACCGTGTACGGGAACTTTACTCCTCGGCTAGCTGTCGATGATGACATTAGCACATGTGCCCAGTCCTATGCAGGGACCAACCAGTGGTGGAGCCTGGAATTATGGCATGAGTATCAATTGCACACATTCGCCATCACTAATGCAGACAGCCCTAATTATTACTGGATAAACGGAGCTGTGATTCGTGTCGGGAATTCGCCTGTCCTTTACAACAACCCAGTGTGAGGTTTTCTTTGTCATCTATCTTTGATTTATGTGGCTGCGGGTAACATTAACATGAACATAACAGATGATCTTTCTGTCTGTAGATGTGCTGAAATTTCTACCATACCATCTGGTCAAACGGCCAACTTCTCCTGCGGTGGGATGGAGGGACGCTACGTGTTTATTCATACTCCTGGTGATCAGAAGACTCTTGTTCTTTGTGAGGTACAAATCTACGGGGATTTGACAGGTAATACTTATTAGATAAAATAATTATTAGCATATTATAAGTACAAATTCATGATATTAAAATAATTACTAGAAAAGCAACTGAGCAGGACAGAGAATGCTTTCTCCTCTGTCTCTTTTATCTGAGAGATGGAGCAAGGCAGATACAAGCGAAGTAGCCTATTCTTTGTGAACTCTGGTTTGGCAAACTATTCGCATGGCTATTCGTACATAGTTTCTGTATTTTATAAAGGTGGTAAATTCATAGGAATTTGTATGAAGGACCACACCGAAACCCTGTACAGAAATCGTACGAGTGAGTTCCTACGAATGGACATCTGTTTACATATTCAAATTTGCCTTGACTTAGTGTTGCGTGTTCCTCAATACAGCTGAATACAGCTTGTTTACCAAGTATTCATGTAAACACAGTCAGCTATGTCATAAGTGAATGTAAACCTATCTGGTCTCATGGCATTAATGCATGGTGTACTTTTTAGCGAGCCACAAAATACGTACAATAAGTACATTGGTGCAGTTTCCAGAAAGAAAGAAAGAAAACACCTCTCTTTTATTCCGTTTCACACAAATTTACAGAGACTTGATTAATAAAGCGTACAATTACTTGAAGCATATTAATATACTGGGAGATTTGAAAACGGGTGCTTTTTAGCATTATCATCACACATATCCATCTTCATATCTATGGGATTTCATAGATCGTAGGTTTGCTCGGTAGTTCACAGTGTTGCACTGAATCCCGTGTAAAACGGTTCAACAAAGCATTTCAAATCTACATAAAAGGCAGTTGAAATGGCACGGTTGCATCAGCAAAAGCCTTTTGATATCAGTTTTGCATTTGTTCACACCATCGGGTGGGTTTAGGGCTGGATTTGGTATAGGGCATATATTTTTAACATCGTAGAGCATTAACGTTATGCAACAGTCCCCGGATATTTGAATTCGGAAACCATTGCTGTATGTAACCGAAGCAATGTAATAAAAACACAGCAATAATTACCTACGGTATATCAACATAAAAAAAAATGTTTAGGTAACAAATTAAAACTTGTGTTTAAACGCAACTCAGTGGACATTGGTCTTTCAAACTGCAGAAAAACACGCAGGAAGGTATGTTAAACGGTGTTACACAAAAAGTGCACAGAGGTACATATTTTTTATGAGACCAGATTGACGAAAAAAGATTTAAGAAAGATTAATGCTGTCTTTCCCGAAATAGAATATTACCCTCTGGATTGAATCGCTGATTAAAGGTTTGATGTGTGTTTATGGATAGCTGGATAGCTGGATAGTGCCATTTTGTTGCACCTAGTGTCCTCTAGAGAACACAGCTTGAGTTCCCTTGAACAGTGGTTTTCAAATTTGTCCAAAAATGTGTGTTACGTGCACTTACGTTCACTTATGTTTTTTGTTGTCATTTTCCCCATGTGCTCTTTTGTTTTCTCCCCATGACCTAGTTTCTGTTAATTAGTCATTCATGTCAGGTGTGTCAAGCTAGTTATCTGTGATTGTCTACCCTTTATAAGTTGTTTCCTGTCTTTTAGTTCTTTTTTCTATTTAGTGTTTTTTGATTCTCTGTGTTTCACAAATAATTAAATATGTTTAATTCATTCGACTCTGTCCATGTCTTGCCGGAACACCAGTGTGACAATGTGTAAGGCAGGGAGTCTAAAAACCAGTGCCCTAGAAAGGGAACGTCTTGAGTTAGGCTTTTAACCCTGGTTTCCTGAGAGGGAACAATACACAGCTTTTGCTCTATTTCATCAATAAAAATATGGTGGTTGAGCAAAATAGGCTGCTATTAAAGAGTGATTATGGTAGTTCCCCACACTCCAGTATATATTCAGTTAATCATATGAATATGAGTTACTAGTGGACTAGAAACCTGGAGTGAACTCTTTCAGCTAGTAGAATGGAAATAATGTATTTTACTGACTTCGATCCATTAAATGGTTTCCAGAAAACGTAGCTTTATGGCGCTCTGTGAACATGTCATCACAGTATGGAACCTGGAATGCTAGAAATGCTGTGGATCGTTTACGCCAAAGCTGTGCCCACACCAATGAAGAAACAGATCCGTGGTGGAGAGTGGATCTGCTGAATGAATATCAAGTGAAAAAAGTGGCCATCACAAGCAGAGATGACTTAAATTCTTATCAGAAGATGAAAGGGGCGCTTCTCCGTGTCGGGAACTTCCCTGACGACATTTACAGCAACCCAATGTGAGGTTTTCCTTGACTTCTTGTCTTTGTTTACAATTGAGAATAAACACAGAAATGGATAGCATGATCTTTCTGTATGTAGATGTGCCGAAATTACTTTTTATTATGGAGTCACAAAAACCTACCCATGTGAAATGGTGGGGCGTTATGTGATTGTTCATGTACCTGGAGATCAGAAGGTCCTCAGTCTTTGTGAGCTTGATGTCTATGGGCAGTTGATAGGTAAGTCACTGTTACCATTTCAGTCGAATCACTTCGACGTTACATATGGGAACTCACCAGAGAGACCAATTACCTTTGAGCTTTAGGCAAAAGGCCAATGAAATTAGCATGCACTTGATTGCGCTCAGGTGCACCTCATCACTGTGTGAGTATAAGAGGGCACGAGCGGAGTGCACATGAAGCTTTTCGCTTCAGAGCCCTCGCCGTTTTGAAGCTGGAGATCCCCTTGGCTTTTTTGAAAGTGACCTACAAATAGAGTTCCTGCTATCCTGCTCTCTCGACTGACAGCGTATTCCTGGGCGGCTGTCAGCGGTAGTCTTTTTCAAGACTTCTGTACCAGTCATCTGCATTTCCAGTAAGCATAGACCTCTGAGTGCACGGAGTTGCCGCGTTAGGTCTTCCCTGGGCAACCGGGAAAATGAATTTCTCGCATGGTTTGGTGAAACATTCTGTAGTGTCATGTCGATCCGGCCATGTGCTTCTGGGTGTGGAAGTTTCCTCACCTCTTGTGACGATCATGATCGCTGCCTTACGTGCCAGGGCAGAGAGCATGCTGAGGCAGCGCTCGTGGATGGTTCATGCGTTCATTGCGAGCGTATGACCATAGCTACATTATGGGTCGGCCACTCGTTCGCGAGACGGATCCCTTCGCGTCCTTCCTGTAGTAAGTCGTTGGACCATAGCAAGTTCCCGGCTGATATGGCAAGGTGCCTTGGGCACATGCGTGTGACTGTGAGGAATTCTCCATCCGGGGTAACACCTGCGCGGACTTCCCCAGCCCCGCGTAGTTCCGTGGTGCCGCCTGAGGAAACGGCTCCAAGCTCCGTAATAGAGCCGAGTGCGTCCTGTGCCGCACCCCGAGAGGCTGAGATGTCTTTTGCAGCGTCAGAGGGTAAGTCTGATGGCGGGACTAGTACCGCTCCGGGTGGGCGGCAGGAATTGGCTTGGAGGTGCCCCGTGCGCCTTCAACCGCCCCTTCGCAGCTGGACGATTGGTTTCTGGGGGCCAGGGATGTGGCACCGCCGCGCTCTCCCCCAGTGCCTTTCTTTCCTTTTCTTACCGAGAAGGTTCACTTTCTTGACGACCCCATCTCCTAAGCCGGCCTATTCGGCGACACTGTCGGGGACTTAGCCCAGGAGTTCTCGGCAGTCCAGAAACAGATGGAGGCGATGTCCCACATCCTGCCTCACAGGGCCAGCCGGTCCCAGAGTGCCCAGCCTCCACCTGTTTGTCACCAACAGCGACCACCCCCCCAGCAACCAGTCACCCTGCTCCGACCCCCGCCGAAGCACACAATGCTTGTCTAGCCGCCCAGAGGAACAGAAAGGTTGTCGAGCTGGCCGCGGGTGCCACAGGAAACCCGGAGGTGATGAGATCTGCTCTTCAGGGGATGGTGACGACATCTGCGCCTTCGGGTCAGTGGTACCCACAATTTCACAGAAAGAGCAATTTCTCACACCTAACCAATGTGTTAGAATCCATCTAACCAAAACCTTTTTGTCTTCTCAGACGCGGACCCATGGCACTGTGTCGCCAGCACGGGATCCAGGGAGGCAGGTAAGTGCTGGTCAGAGCAGCCTGACTTTGCTCTAGGATGTTTATCCTTCCGGGATCAGTCCCTGCCCTGGTCCCCTGATAGGCTGCCCCACTATGAGCACGGTGGTCAACGTTCCCTTGATTCCCCCGGTCGACGCGGCTTGAAGCCTGGATAGCGCTCCCCAGCCCCTCGCAGTGGTTGATAAGAACGGTACGCCTCGGCTATGCGATACAAATCGCCAGGCGCCCGCCCAGGTTCCACGCCATCCGCTACACCTCTGTCCGTGCAGAGACCAATGCTGCCGTCCTGCATGCGGAGGTTGCCATCCTACTGGCGAAGGAAGCAATCGAGCCAGTCCCTCCAGTCGAAATGAAGTCAAGGTTTTACAGTCTTTACTTCATCGTGCCCAAGAAGAGTGGTGGGCTGAGACCCATCCTGGATCTGAGAGCTTTGAATCGGTCTCTTCTCAGGATGCCATTCAAAATGCTCACTCCGAAGCGCATACTGACATGCATTTGGAGCCAGGATTGGTTTGCAGACATTGACCTGAAGGATGCGTACTTTCATGTCTCAATTCTGCCTCACCACTGACTCTGTGGTTTGCGTTCGAGGGTCAAGCATATCAGCATCGCGTCTTACCCTTTGGCCTGTCCCTCTCCCCGCGTCTTTATGAAATGGGCATCCGCATCCTCAACTATCTCGACGACTGGCTGATAATAGCTCACTCGAAGGATTTGTTGTGCATGTACAGGGACATAGTGCTTCGGCACCTCAGCCATTTGATCTTCAGGTCAACTGGGAGAAGAGCAAACTCTGTCCAGTGCAGAGGATCTCTTTTCTCTGCATGGAGCTGGACTCGATTGAAATGACTGCCTGCCTCAACAGCGAGCGCACACAGGCCATGCTGAACTGCCTGGATACGTTCAGGCACAAGAAAGTGGTTCCTCTCAAAACTTTTCAGAGGCTCCTGGGGCATATGGCAACAAACAGGGTCGTCTATGCTCCCGTCGCATGTCACAATTTGCCTGCCATCTGCTCCTGTGAAGTCACAAGTGGCTGAACACAGGCAATTGGTCTCTCTGGCGAGTTCCCATATGTAACGTCCCTGTTTCCTCCTTCAGGGAACGTGGGTTACATTCGTAACCTAAACGTCATGGATAGGGCGAGACTGGGGCAAAATCTCAATTTTAAAATCATTAAACTACATTTTTTGGATTACCATCACAAAGATTGTGTGTGTGTATATATATATATATATATATACACACACCTAATGTCAAAATGTGTGCAATAATCATGACAATATCTTTATTGGAAAAAACAAATCCTTATACTACACGTGTTATTACATTATCATAAAGATTTCATGTTATTACATTTTCATATTTCTATCTTACAATCATGGTTTAATACTTAACCTAAACAAACAAAACAAAGACTAAACTTTAATTGTCTATTACAGCTAAAACTGACCTGCACTTGACGTACTGAACAAGTCAGTAGTCAAGTCAAGTCAAGTCACTTTTATTTATATAGCGCTTTTAACAATACAGATTGTAGCAAAGCACTGAACATTATCAAATACATCAACAGAGTAATGGTAATGTATAATGACATGTTTAGACTCTCTGCTTCAACTTCCACTCCATTCTCAAGTCTCTTGCATTAAATACTCATCAAAACCAACCAGAGATATTTATTATCGAATAGTGAATTATTTTGTACAACTGTCAGCAAATAGTAAATAATAATAATTCTCCTAGATATAGAGCACTTTTCAATCTGCAATAGCAAAGGAAAATGTGTCTGAAAACAGCTGGTTTACACAAAACCTTAACACTCAACAAAATGACCCACAAAATGATTTTAGTAAGAGTGTCTTACATCATTTTACTTGTGTTTGACAAGAAAACACACAACAAAAACAAACAAACAAAACATGTTTTCTAGGAAATTTGGCATCAAATGGAATTGCAACACAGTCATCAACATCTGGGAACTGGTTTGCTAAAAAGGCCATTGATGGTAATCGAGGTCTTAATATGCTGAGTTCCGGAGGCTGCTCCTCAACCTTTGCTGAGTTTAACCCATGGTGGAGGCTGGATCTGAGTAGCACGTACAGCATTAGTAGAGTGGTGGTCACCAACAGAAACGATTGCTGTGTCGAACAAATTAAAGGAGCTGAGATTCGCATCGGAAATTCTTTGAACAACAATGGCAACAACAATCCCCTGTGAGAGGCTGAACGAAAATGAGAGATCAAGCACAAATGTGAAGGACTGGTGCAGATGTGACAGTATTTGTATCCCTCTGTCTGTAGATGTGCTGTTATTCCTGCTATTCAAGGCGGCTCTTACAGCTATTCATGCAGTGAGATGGAGGGACAATATATCAATCTGATCATTCCTGGAGTCATGAAGACACTTGCTCTGTGTGAGGTGGAGGTCTTTGGAAAAGGTATATCTGTAGCAAATATTATTAGTTTTAATATGTGACTCTGGACCACAAAACCAGTCAATTTGAGATTTAAAAGCTAAATAAATCAGTTTTCCACTAACATTTTTATGAATGTTTGATCATGTTTGTTTGTTTGTTTAGCTGTTTTTAAAAGATCAATTTTAAAGATGATGTTGAACTCCAAAGCTGATTTGACTGGCCAGACAATGAAAGAAAACATTCTGGAAAAGGTGAGAGTAAGATCAAATAAAAACATCCTATGAACCTGAATAGGGTCATGTGATTTTGCAAGAGAAATTCTGTCTTTAAAAAAAAGCATGAATTTACTGGTGTTTCCAGCATTTTATTATATGAGTTCAAACGCAAAACACAGGCTTTGGGAAAAAATTTAACTGATTTTGTGGGAACAACAAAAATTTCATAGTAACCTGAACTGTAGCTTTAGTTAAACTTTTAGGGGCGGTTTCCCAGATAGGTATTAGATTAAGCCAGGACTGGGTCGTTTAGGACATTTAAGTAGTTTTTAGAAACATGTCTTACAAAAAAGCATTGCCTGTGAGCATTTTAAGACCAAACAATGACAGTAATGTATTTAAGGTATGTCAGTGCAAGCTTTTTTCCAGTTTAGACAGCTCTAACATTTATTTTAATCTAGGACTAGTCTTAAACACTGTTCGGGAAACTGCCCCTTAATAAATTATAACATTTTCACTATTTTGTAAATTGTATAAAAGTTTAAAGGTTAAATAGAAAACATTAAACATTATAATTCACATTATAAAAAAAAAACAACAAAAAAAAAACAGTTGGACCGAACGCTCAAAGGCCAAAAGGCACAAGCTAATCTGAAGTAGGTCTACAGCGCCACTTTATGGCTGCAGTTAAACATCTCCCAGACAAATGATTTAGTCCTGGAGCCAATGACCAATCACAGTGAGGGCTCACGGGAGGGACGGGTTTTGCTTCACACTTACAATCATTTAGATACTAGGTAAAATTATATTTTTGGAGAAAACTAAAGTGTTTTTTTGACCTTGCATACATGTAAGCCTGTTTAAGAGAACAATATTAGCAACCTTTAAAATTGCATAATAGGGGCACTTTAACATTCACAAAATTACTTTAATAATTTACTTGTTTTAAAGTACATGCAGGGGGTCTCAATAACCCGCTTTCTATTAAGAATATAAAGACTGGAGTATCACCATCTGATCTAATTTGGTTAGTATTTATATTTCATTTTCAGTTGGGATCTGCTCTGGCTGAAAGGGGAATAACAAATGTGAAGCTGAGTTGGATTCAAAGCCCTGAACGGGTGATTCAGAAGGAGAAGGCTCCTAAAAGTGAGTCTGTTTTCACAACTGTGTTCTGTACAGTAACCTCTGACAGAAAATCAACAATTTGATGACCTTAAAAAAAACATGTGAATTTTCTGTGTACTTGTAGGCTGTGGAAAAGTATAGTGTTATGCTGGAAAGTTCAAATTTGCAGATTTCTTCATAGTTATGTTTTAACAACTGGAGTCTCTGAGGATCCTGCGTGTGTTTTGTTCAACCCTACGTTTGTGTTGTCTTTTACCTTATTTATTTTATGTTCATTTATAACACATTTTCTTATTCCATTTAATCATGTAATCATTTACAACAATCATTATAGTAATGTATATACCAATTAAATTTGCTTCATTTATTTCTTAGAAATTCATATTATATTATTATGGAAGCCCGTTTCCACCACTAAATGAAATGTAAAAATGTTATTGCGACATTACATCACAATTCTGAAATTTCTGAATTCTAAAATAAGTGACTTTATATCTCACAATTGTGAACACACACACACACACACACACACAAACACTATAAGTCCTTTACACAATCTGACATGTGTTTAATATTGAACTGGAAATTAGGTGCTGGGCGTCCGGCCAGAGGAGAACTGAGCAACTAAGCCTGGTTCTCCCAAGGTTTTTTTCTCCATTCTCTCATGGATGGGGTTTTGGTTCCTTGCCGCTGTCGCCTCTGGCTTGCTTAGTTGGGGACACCTGATTTCCAGTGATTGTCTTGAGTACAGAGACCGTCTCTGCATTTGATAAATAATTAGTTTAAGTCTTGTCATTATACATTACCATAACTGTGTTCTTCTACTTGATAATGTTCAGTGCTTTGCTACAATCTGTATTGTTAAAAGTGCTATAGAAATAAGTGACGTGACTTGACTTTATAACTCAGAACAACAGAATTATAAGATAAAAAGTCTCAATAACATTTTTTTTTTCAATTCAGAAAAAAAAATAATGAAAACGGGTTTCCATGTATTATTATTGTTGTTGTTGTTGTTTTTTTCAGTGATATCCCATTGTTAGTTAGTCTTGTTGGGTTTCAAAGGCTGTTTGTCTTTATGAATAACAGATATGAGGGGATGTTTATGGAAACACAAGGTTTATGGGATGTTGTTTTGAAGCAGTTTGGTGTAACAGTACTTGTTGAATTTCTTGCTGTGCAGATGTAACTAAGCATTAAAACATAAGTAACTAAGACTGTTCAGTAAACTCTGCTCCTTTTTATCATCACTTTGTGTCCTGCTTCTGCTCTTCACTGGCTTTTTCCTCAGTCAGCACACTGGCCAATAGAAGACCATTATTACAGTTTTTGGTATTTGGGGTACCAGAAAAGACTGTTAACAGGTTTTGATTACTAGACTACTTTGATGAGGAGTTGTTCTGTTACTAGTCAAAACAGATATTTTCTGACGCCATCTGTATTTACAGTATCTGGCATTGAGGCATGATCTACTGTAACACACGGAATTATGCAGTTATGCTGCCATGTTTATTACCCACGTTAAACACATAAAAGAAAACTCTGACTGACATAATGAAGTAAATACTATTAGTAATCGCCAAAATATTTCCTGCCTGTAACAAAATACTTTTTCTGTTGATTTCATTGCTTCTATTTTCCTCAGCTTATGTTGCTTCAGATTAAAGCATGTGCTAAATGACTAAATGTAAATGTAATCAAATCAGAGTCAAATAACACACCGTTTTGATCGTTCTCTGTAGATCCGACCTTCTGTCACGTCACAATTGGCAATATAAAAATCCTGGCCAGGACAGGCCCAGGGGAAAGGGTACTTATGGTCACTATAGCTAAAGTATAAAGTTTTTTTTTTTTGGTTTTCTGGGTATTTTAACATTTCAAGAAGAAGCCGTTTACAAATAGTGTTCCAGTGTCTCCTACTAAAGTGCATAAATCTCATGTCTTTCCATCCACTGAATCTGGAAAGCAATTGTAAATGCCAATAAATAAGTAAATACACTAAAAAGCCATGGTTCTACACATGGCATCAGATAAAAATGCCAGGGCCTGGTTGCATGAAATTCCTTAAGTAATTTGACTTGGGGGTATCCCTAAGGGGAAAAAAGTCCCTAAGGTAAGGGATCTTTAAGAGTGTGGCAAAACATTTCTTAACTAAGCGCATCAATGTAGTTTCTGGCAAAGTACAGGAATGGGTGCCTCGGTTGCCACATCTCATGATAAACATAGATATGTTTATTCAATGTTTATTATGACAATAAACACAACATAATGAAATGCAAACCTAGTCAACTTAACAAACACTAAAGGAATAGTCCACCCAAAAATGAAAATTACACAGTAATGTAGGGCTGTCAAAAATAACGCGTTAACACCGTTAATTACTTTTTGTCGTTAATTATTTTAACACATTTCATGCATGCGCAGTGTGGCGAATTATTTTTCAGGAAAGGGGGACAACAATTACCTCGGAGCAACTGCACTTTGTGTCAGTGACACGTGGGTACCGAAGTCTTTTACGGTGACTATATCAACAACTGAGGAGCGTCATTTTTTTGCGGAGGCTTGTAAACAGTTATTCCTGCACCATTGAGAGCATCCTGATGGGAAATATCTTAACCTGGTTTGGGAACAGCACCATGCGGGACAGACGAGCCCTACAGAGGGGTGTGCGTCAACTGAGCGTTCCATCCGCACCGAGCTCCCTGACCTGCACTCGGTCTACAACAGGTGGTGCTGGACCAAGGCCAGAAAGATTGTGAAGGACCCCAGCCATCCTAATAATGGACTGTTCTCTCTGATGAGGTCGGGAAAACGATTCCGCTCCCTGAAGGCCAACACGGAGAGAATGAGGAGGAGCTTCTTCCTGCAGGCGATACGGTCTCTCAATCAGTACATCACACAGTACTGATCCACTTTGCACATCTCACACATGGTTTTTACACTCACTCTGGACTCTGAACTCTCTTTCACTTTCACTCCACATAATCTGTACTTCAATTTGCACTAATCATTTGTATTTGCAGTTGGGAGAAGCCTACGTGGGGATAAAGGAGTAGAATGTACATACCATTTGTCCCCAGTATGCCTCTTGCCCACTTTTCACTATATTTCACTGCGCAGCACAGCACACAGGACACTTGCTGTTGTCTTGTTGTGTGTATATATACTTTGTACATTTTTATGTAAATAGTCATATTCTATTCTACTCCTGTTCTCCTTTTTATTCTTTCATTTCTTTTTTAAATTAAAACTTCTACAATGAAAGGTCTACGTGGGTCTGGAAGGCTTAGTATGGGGACAGTGCAGAAAGCTTGAGTGAATGCATTCTTGGCTTCAGGGGTCCACGTCAGCGCTTTTTTCACTCCACAAAGCAATGCAGTGAGTGGGACAGAGATCACACGGTATCCAGCTATGAATCGTCAATAGAAATGTGCAAACCCCAGAAATCATTGTAGGGCCTTAGTGGGGGTTGGCTCTGGCCATTGTAACACTGCACTGACGGACATGGTTTCGGTGAGATCTGGTGAGTATACTAAAATATCATCAATGTATATGATCACAAATATGTAGCATGTCTCTAAACACCTCATTCATAAAATCCTGGAATATAGAAGGTGAGTTAGCAAGGCCATACGGCATCACTTGATAATCATAGTGCCCAGAGTAACAAAGGCGGTTTTCCATTCATCACCACGTCGTATACGGATCACACTGTAGGCACTCCGTAAATCAAATTCACTGTAAATTTGGGCCCATCTTAACTCCTCCAAGATTGCTGGGGTAAAGGGTAAGCAAACTTTATGGTTTGACTGTTAAGTACCTGATAATCAATACACAGTCGAAGTCCTCAGTCTTTCTTTTCCACAAAGAAGAAGCTGGAGGCCGCTGGTGAAGTGGAATGACGGATGAATCCTTTTTGAAGGGCTTCTTTAACATACTCTTCCATAGCTTGCCTTTCAGGTATGGATAGGGTATACACCCGACCCTTTGGTAGGCTGGCATCGGGTAGGAGCTCAATAGCACAATCCCAGTCTCGATGGGGAGGTAAACGGGTAGCAGCCTGTTTGCTAAAAACATAAAGGAAGGAGAAGTATTCTGGGGGAACGGATGTAACTATAGTAGTTTCGGGTAAATATCGCTAAGGTAGGTATATTCATCAGGTTTCAAGTCCATCGAAGCACTGGAGGTAAAACAAGAGGTAAGAAGGTTTAAAGTTGTTACCTCGAGCTCAACTGCTGATCTACTGGTGACTTTTGATGTGGTGTAGGTGAGTGAGCACAGGTGAGAGCAGTCAATAATCAGGTGACTGAGATCGTGTGAAAGTGACTGAACTGGGATCAGTGCTGGATGTGGGCGTGACAGAAGCAGATCCAAAAAAAAAAAAAAAAGTTATAAGCTAAATCACTGACTTCTGGCAACGGCTGTAAGCGTGTCTGCGAGAGAGTAAAGTTCCGGCTCCAGGGCTGACTTCTGACTTGACGTTGTAACGGTGGTCTACGCCCTCACTCAAAATAAATAAATAAATAAATAGATAACTTTTGCTTGTTCGGGCG
>JAUMHP010000052.1:770890-781497 GCA_032361065.1 Enteromius trimaculatus | reverse complement strand
AAATCTAGAGTATGATTTCGACAGTGAGTAGATCCTGATACGTGCTGTCTAACCCCAATAGAGTTCAGAATATCTGAGAAAGCAGATCCTAACGCAGGATAACACTAAAGGTGGGTGATCATATGCCAATAAAATGGAATTTCGTCACCCACCTTTCCAGACTTAATTTCTGCTATATCGGTGCATGTTTACACATCCATTACACTTTGCAAAATCCCAAAAAAACGTAATGTAGAGAACAAACAACAAAATAAAAGTAGAATAAATATTGGCGTGGTGTTTCCAAAATTGAGAGAACTACAGACTGGATGCCTCTTTTGCATGTGTTATCATAGCAGTAAAAGGCTATTGAATCAAATATCATGTTTTTTGCAAAGACAATGACATAAAATACAGTTAAGTTAATAAAAAAGCGATACATTACAGCCACTAGGCTGAAGGGTTCTCTTTGCCGGTATGGATATGGTTTTGTTTTCCACTGCGAGGCTGTTGCTGTGGTAACACAAATGTTTACATATGATATGAGGTATAAATAAGCACAGTGTTATGGAGGGTGATAAAACATTTATTTAGATTTCATTACTAACTTGTGCTTACTTTGCTCAAAATAGAGTGGTAGCAAGCCACTAGAAACTAGTAGGCAGGCAACAGACAAGTGACAGATCCTAATTAGCGACGTCACGCACACGCACTCTACTCGAACCATAAGCCTCTGATTCCTTGGCTGATGTCGAATCGAATGGACACCAAAATTTAAAAGGTTTAGTAAGGTTTCGTTTTTTTAGCTATTCTTAATTGTTCGTAAAACCTACTTTTTCAAACGTATCCTAGGCCATTCCCCGATTGTTATGAAAATTGATCCAGATCATCTTCACACCATTCTGTCGTGATGTGAGGCTATATCTTCGTAGCGGTGTGGCGTTGACACCAAACTTGGTGTGTGTTATAACAAGCGTGACCGGATGCTATGTGCAGTGTTTCAGTGCAAAACTGGTTCAATGCATCATCAAGCCATATCCACTTTTCCCATGTAAGTCATTTTGGGTGTCGGCCATTTTGAATTTAGTTATATAACACTGTATCTTGAGAATGGATTAGCCGTATCATATGGCGTTCATTGCAAAAATGTTCGGCACCATGCCCTGAATGAACATTAAAAAAAAAAAAAAAAAAAAAAATTATAACGAAATTTAACGGACATTAGCTTATTGTAATGAAACTGGTTTTGATGGTTTCCATCAATACCTATTTTTCCACAACTGGCTGAACTTTCTGTTCACCATTTTGATTCATGTTAAAACCTACCTTTTCCTCTTAGAACGTTGGCGAACAAATGGCAAAATAATTTTAGTACAGTGCCACTACAAATTTTTGGCATAGTGCCAAAATTACTTTGAGGCTTTATTTGTACAAAGCTTTGACATAATAACAACAAACTTAGTGTTTGTCTGTGTGAGGTGAACATGGCAAACACAAATGTAATTTCACTACAGCACCACCTGTTGGTCAAAAGTGATAAGCTTTTCAATCATACTACTAGAGGTTGTATTTGTGATGTTTCAGTTGATTCAATTATAATGATCCTAAAAGTGCTTTTATTATTACACATTGTTGCATTTAGTCTGATGCTCCGTTCCACGCTTAGCTCCTCATTTTGCTGTTGGGAGTGCTTGGCCCCGTAATTGCTGCTTGCAGCTATATTTAACATTATTTTGCTTTTATTGTTATTATTATTATATTTTTAAACTCATCATTTGCAAATTAGCTTCTTTTTTTTACGTTTAAGATACAGGAATGATTTATTTTTAAAGTACATTTTTAAGGTTTAATGCTCTCAGCAGTCAATAATTCACAACATACTGTAAAAAGCATTTGTGTTCGACACTAAACCATTTTCATCCTCACCTCAAGTGAACAATCTCATCATATTTGTCTTAGTTTGTGTATACAACCTCTTCATGTTCCACCTATTATAGTAAGTAATATGCATTTAAACCAAAGCGCTGTGGATTGTTGTTAAAACAAAAAGATTAAATTATGTATTTGGGTATCCTAAAAATGCGTGATCATATGACCAGTTGCATTTAATTGTTCACATTTAGTATGTTCACTCTCTTATGTCACTCTTTTAGGTCCTGCACTAAAAAAGACGTTTGTGAAGATGAAACTGAAGTCCAGTTCTAGTCTGTCTGGACCTAAAATGAGAGTCCAGGTCCTTTCACAGGTGAGAGAGAGAAAGATACACTGAAGTCAAATCATGCCGATAGCGGTAACAAACCACTTTTTTCCCCAATTCGGCAAGAGTTAAACAGTTGAGTTTTACCATTTTTGAATCCATTCAGCCGATCTCCGGGTCTGGCACTAGCACTTTTAACTTATCTTATAAATAACTGTTAGCATCACGCTGAAAAATGACCACAGAGTTTTTATATTGTTCCTATTTAAAACTCTTCTATATTCTAAGACTGACAGAGATCCGCTCATTTCAGCTTCAGTCTGTTCTGGCAAAACAAGGGGTTTCTGACGTGACTCTGAACTGGTCTCAACCACCATTTACTCAACAGGAAGTGATGTGGAAGGAAGATACACCAGGTGAGTGTGCTCATAAAAGCAAACGCTGCCAAACTGAAATGAGAAGCTGATTTAAACAAGAAATAAAACTAAAATATCATGATATGCATGTATACATTACAAATGAACCGGAAAACTATGTATTTATAACAAAATGAACTATTATATTTTCAGCTCAGTGTGCTGGAGGAGAGAAATGATGATTGGAAAACTCTTGATCAACTTGTTGATCATTTTTCATTGACATTGTTTTAATATCCACTGTTCCTCATAATGTCAAGGATCTATTTACTTACTGTTTTTTTTTTAGATTATATGATAAAGTAAAAAGATAAATTAAATAAATGCAAAAAAATCAAATGAGGACCACAAATATGTTAAATCATGAATGCTATCTATTGGAAAGCAAAAGTCAACATAATCACAAAGGTGACTTTAGGGGTCAGAATAATTTTATTGTGTTGTCAGATTTGTAAAATATCAAGATGACCCTTAAGGGGGTCGCACACCGGACGAGAAGCGCAGCGCTGCGTCAAGGACAGCTCGAAGTATCGCACACCAGACGCGCACATCCTATAATATGATTTGTTTGCTCTATAAAAACATGCTACATGTTTACACAAATGACTGTAGTCTGATAGCGCCACACTGTGGTGGTTCATAATTAAGGCAGCATGTAAATAATTTTCTACAAGAGTTCTGTAGTTACACCTATTAGTTGTTTATAAGCATGCGTATTAATAAGCCATTTATTAGTGCTAATTAAGAACATATTAATGTCTTATTCTGCATGACCATAATCCTACCCCATACCTAAACTATTAATAAGCAGTAATTTAAGAATGTCTTGTGGAAAAAGTTGTTATTAATAGTTAGCAAGTGTTACTTATTCTAAAGTGTTGCCTACAAGATCCATTCAAAATTATGTGAAAAATAAGAATAATATAATAACACTATATAATAAAGTTTCACAGAACAATAACTAACCAATGGAATGATTTTTGCTTGCTTGTTTGTTTGTTTTTCTAGTAATTAGATTAAACATCATATTGTTATTTATATTATTATATAATTTTGTCATTGGTCCAAGACTTCATAAAAACATGTCCATATGAATATACACACAAACACACACACAATACAAGTTCATTTATGTAGCACATTTAAAACCAACTAATGTTGGTCAACATGCTTTACAGTAAAACAGACAGGCATTAAAAACACAAAGCATTTGAGCATTAAAGAAACAATAAAAGTATGAGCATAAAAAAAAATATAAATACATTTGAGGGGAGAAGGCTAGAATCAATATAACAATAGTGATGAGAATCAGGGAATATTGAAAGCCACAGAGGAAAAATTAATTTATATGATATCAAAACCTTAAAGAGGTCAAATTTCACCATGTGTTGGGTTTTCTAGATTGCAACACATGCACACGTTTGTATGTTTTATATTATAGTACATGTTGTCATGCTGAGAGATAAGTAGATGTGCGTGTGTGTGTGTGTGCCTATATTTGAAATTTTTAAACATTTTCAAAATTAATAATTTTGCTAAATAATAACTAATCACATAAACTGAAGACTTATGTGAGCGACGCTTCCCAAAAGAGCCTTACAGACCTGTAAATAATAAATAGTGGACTCATTACAGAACTGTTACTGTCATACAATGCACAATATCATTATTAACCCTTTGTTGGCTCTTTCTTTAATTGATATACCTTGGTGTCCTGCATCCTCAGTGATGGTTTCCACCGGAGGTCGAATCCAGCTCAGATTTGCATCAGAGATCTTCAAACCTGATTTCAGCTGAGGGGAGGGATTGCTAATAAGTGATTGCCACAAATGTTCATTTCCTACAGTATCGTAAAACGGTTCCATACAATAAATTTTGTAAAATGATTTCCCCCCACCAAATAATTTTTGTATCAGGTTATTAGGTCAATAGATTTACAGTGACTGTCAGAATGTCCTCAAATAATGATGCATCAGGGACATATTGTGACGAAAAAAACTGCACAGAACATGAACACGACTCACTCTTACCTCTTCTAGTAGTTTGTCTCTCATCTCAGGGTCAGTCAGATTGGCACCAGAGTGAAGCTTCACCTTTATGAATGTTCTGCTTATCTTGAACTCTAAAATACATTATTATGCAAATAAGCATGTGCATGTCCACACAGACATATGTGAGGATCTGCATATCAGAAAAAAACGACCACAGCACTTACAGTTCAGCCCTTAGAGAGGTCATGTATGTTGCACATAATAAATATAAGGGATGCATGATAAACATCAGCCAATCTGTAATATGCATTTTGTCAGGAAAAAACCCCTTGTTTGCAGGCAGAGAGGTCAAACGTTTCTTGTAATTGATGACCAAGTTTGCACAGATCTCTTTGCAGATCATCTCTAAATCATTAAGGTTTCGAGGCTGTCTCTGTGCAACTTTGAGCTTCAGCTCCCTCCATGGGTTTTCTATTGGATTAAGGTCCGGAGACGGACTAGGCCACTCCATGACTTTAATGTGCTTCCTCTTGAGCCACTCCTTCATTGGTTTTGCTGTATGTTTCGGGTCATTGTCGTGCTGGAACACCCATCCACGACCCATTTTCAGTTTCCTGGCAGAAGGAAGGAGGTTGTGGCTCAGGATTTTAAGATACATGGCTCTGTCCTTTTTCCCATTGATGCGGTGCCCTTAGCAGAAAAACATCCCCAAAGCAAAATGTTTCCACCTCCATGCTTGACGGTGGGGATGGTGTTTCGGGGGTCAAAGGCGGCATTTTTCTTCCTCCAAACACGGTGAGTTGAGTTAATACCAAAGAGCTCAATTTTGGTCTCATCTGACCACAGCACCTTCTCCCAGTCAGTCTCTGAATCATTCAGGTGTTCACTGGCAAGCTTCAGACGGGTCTGCACATGTGCCTTCTTGAGCAGAGGGACCACTGCAGGATTTTAATCCATTGCGGTGTAATGTGTTTCCAATGGTTTTCTTGGTGACTGTGGTCCCAGCTGCTTAGAGGTCATTAACTAACTCCTCCCGTGTAGTTCTAGGATGATTTCTCACCTTTCTCAGAATCACTGACACGCCACAAGGTGAGATCTTGCGTGGAGCCCCAGAGTGAGGTCGAGTGATGGTCATTTTGTGCTCCTTCTATTCTCTCCCAGCTTCTTGCTCATGGTTTTGTAGCCCATTCCAGCCTTGTGCAGGTCTACAGTTTTGCCTCTGACATCCTTGGACAGCTCTTTGGTCTTTCCCATGTTGGAGAGTTTGGAGTGCTTGATTGATTGATTCTGTGGACAGGTGTCTTTTATACAGGTGACTAGTTAAGACAGGTGTCTTTAATGAGAGTGCTAACCACTCAGTGGGAGCCAGAAGTCTTAATGGTTGGTAGGGGTTCAAATACTTATTTCACTCAATGAAATGCAAATCAGTTTTTTTATCTTTTATTTACAGTTATTTTTGTCAATTTTGTCTTTCGCTGTGCTATCTGTCACTGATAAAAATAAACCTACCATTAAAATTATACTGTTCTGAGACTTTTAATTTCTTTGTCATTGGACAAACTTACAAAATCAGCAAAGGGTCAAATAATTATTTCCTCCACTCTATATATACTGTATATATACAGCCCCCCACAGCTGTAGCTAGTTAGGTTCAATCATTCAATCAGTACCACCTGTATAAATACCGGTCTTTTTGTCTGTCTGTTTACGGATCATTGTCGTCAACCCGAGCCTTATTCATTCTGGTTTGTTCCGAGACCTCGAAGTGTACAAATTAAGCACTGCTGAACATTAATATTTGTAGTACCTGTCCCGTAGACCTCCACCTCACACAAACTAAGGACCTTCTGTGTTCCAGGGACAACCACATTCACATAACGACCCACCATCCCATCGCATGAGTATGTGTAGGACACACCAGCTGGAATACTGGAAATGACCGCACATCTATCGAGAGAAACAGAGAGAAGGATAGAACTGAATCAGACTCATAACGATACATGGGCATGTGTTTTTTACTGTTCTAAAATGTCATTTACACCAAGGGCAATAATAGCTATACAGTTTTAATAATCAGTCTAGTTCTGTCAGAATACCCAGGTGAATAATAATGTGCTTAAAGTGCTCTGTTTTTGTGCACTAATTTTGTACGTAACCTACTAGAAGTCATTCTTTAGTACTTCTTAATATAATCTTATTGTGTATTCACACCAGGAAAGTCTGCTAGTTCACTTGTTTTGGTCAAAATACACAATACGAGATTCATTTTACTTTTTATTTGGTGCGAACCAAACCATACGTGTGCTCAAGGTCATCCATTTAACCCTACCATGTTGCTGTGTTCACACCGCCCCGAGAGATACTCACTCAAACAAGACAGGTGTGAATACCCCCTTTAGATCATCTAAGTGTACTTAACTGCTATTTTGGGACAAAAAAGGAATAGTTGACCCAAGTCAAACAGCCTGATAACAAAATTTCTTAAAAATATCTTCCTTTGTGTTCAGCAGAACAAAGAAATTTATACAGATTTGGAACTACTTGAGAATGAATAAATGACGACATCATTTTTATTTTTGTGTGAATTATTCATAATCTTATCTTAAGAAGTAAATTCACACACACATACATATATGTATAGAAAAGGTAAAAGGCACAATTAATCATTAGGCATTTGAAGTGTTCTCACATGGGGTTATCGTTGCCGTTATTCTCCAACGAGTTTCCCACATGAATCTCGGCTCTGTTTATGTGCTCTGCACAGCATTCTATTCGGTTAGTGATGACCACCCTGTAAACTCTGTAGCTGTTCAGCATATCCAGCCTCCAGAACGGGTTAATCCCGTAACCGGTTGAGGAACACTTTAACCAGTTGTTTTTGATGCCATCTATGGCTTTTTCAGCTTCCCAGCCATAATGTGAAGGTGATTGTTTAGCATTTCTTCCTATTGCCAAATTGCCTAAAATGTGGGGAAAAAATGATGTTTGAGGACTGAAAGTAGACCAGGGAGTGACCTGAAGTGACCTGAACCATCAATATACTAGATTACAGCAGAGTAAATCATTATTTTTAGAAACAAGCTCAGTTAAAAATACAAAAAGATCATTTATTTCAAATCACTAACTAGAAAAAATAAAATAAAATCACATTAATGCAGGTGGATTTATTTATCAAATTTATGTTTGATGTGTGAGTCTAAGTATGACGGTCTTGATTATGATTTTGAGGTTCATTGAAAGTAGTTATTTGAACAGTTTGAAGGATGTCAGGAATAAAGTCCAGTTAGACCTTCATTATCGGTCAGGCAGAGTTACTGTGCTTTATTTATTATACTCATTTAAATGTACTTCTAAACGGGTTGGAATGACTGACAGCAATCAATGACCAGGATTTGAACTACAAATTTTGCTCCATGAAAAACAACATTTTGCATATGCAGGAGTGTTTTTTTGGAAAATGGGTTTATGATTAGAACATGCAAATCCCTCCAAAATGCCTGGCTGCTTAGGCAAATAAAGCTAAATACTATTTACAGAATGTCAGAAATGTTACATGTTAATGGTTGCCAGATGAAACGGAAGAAAATATTCTGAAACACTAAATCATACATTTTAACAGACCCTTACCTGCTTCAGTCGCCTCTTCTGTAAAGGGCTCTGTAGAAAAAGTGTCACACTGTGATTTACAGATATATCTGATTTATACCCCTACCATAAATTATACATAACTAGTATATACTATATACTAGTATATAGTAGCGTCCCAAGGAGTCATTAGCATAGCCTATCAGGCAGCAGCTATATAAGCAGCGTGAGCGCTACCACATACTGAGAACTTCCCCATGTGCGGTCAGCCTAAAAAGGTCCCAGGTCCTATCTCTGCGTGGAGTTTCCAAAGCATTTCTGCCGATAACCTGTGTTCACGGAGGCACATGACAAGTGCCTGCTCGAAGAGTGACCATTTCGGCTGCGCCAGGTGCCAGCACCCCGTCCTTCTGTCCTCAGACAACGGGAGAGATGATTAGGGAAAAGATCAACCATGTCATGCCATTAGTCTGGGAACTCCTGGTGAAAGTGCAGCAGGCCCAACAGCGTCACTACACCCGGGGAGCCCAACCACAGGAATTCCAGCCCGGAGACCGAGTCATGGTCTTAGTCCCATGTACAACATCAGTCGCACCGGAGTGTGAATGGAGGAGGGGAAAGTCGAAGATGTCACAAGCTGGCCAACTCCAACCACCATTAAACAGCTCCAAAAGTTCCTAGGGTTTGCCAATTTTTAAAGGCGATTTATTCATAATTATCACAGCTCGAAAAATGTCAAAATCCCTGGTAGTCCTTCAGACAGGCACTCTTCAGTTTTGGTAGCCCAAAATAAATGTAAGTAGCCCGAAGTATTGTATGTATAATATTGTAAACAAAACATCAATCAAAAAAAATGTTAAAACACAAATTACAACAACTGTAAAAAATAGTCAAATTACATCTGAACAGAAATTTCTATAAGAACCGTGTAGAATATTCAGGGCCACTGCTGGCCAAATGGGTGCTCTAAGCAGAATAGTATTGTTGTGCCCTCGCCCTAAAAAACAAAACAAACAACAAAAAAACTACTAGCATATGGGGTCAAAATAGAAGTTTCAATAAATATAAAAGTAAATAAATTAATTGTAATTACATTGTATTATTTATAAATTACAATTGTAGCCCTAGATTTTTCCTAGATCTGATTTTATTCATACAGTGTGATTGATTTTATGGTCTTAAGCTTTCAGAAATCACACGAAATAAACGTCCACGTTTTTGTTGAATAAATTAAATAGGCTGAATCATTTCTATTACAAAAAGGTGGCCAAATAAAAAAAAATTTTTTATTATAAATTAAGTGAATATTTATGAAATCTTTGGTCAGTATAAAGATTGGGTCGTCAGTTATCAGTTCTTTGGTACCCTTTGCAGGCATTGTATTACATTATGCATTTTTACAGTGTTATTCAATGAAACCATAATTAAACCATATATTGCCTCGTTTTTATATAATACATTTTACGTCATCCAAACTGCAATCTTAAGTCCAAATGCGTTGTTGGTGAAATCACCGACAATAAAACACGTCTACTAACGTCAGTCAAACATGTTTTACAGGACTATAAACGTATAACTGAAATTGAAGCTTTTTTCTTTCTCTGTACGCTGATGTATTTTTCCTGATAAAGCCTAGTTGTCCATCACTTATGATTATTTGTGTTCAGTCGCAAACACGGGTGAGAGCGAGCGAGCGCGCGCCGGGGCAGATGCGGGAACGCGTCTCACGTGTGCTTACACTGCTCTGCGTTTATCTTTTCTTTTTTTTTAATAATTAGCCTATATATAATATGTGTGCTCATGTTTAGATTTTTGTGTTTATAGAAAATTTTGATAGGGTGGCAGGTCGCTACAGATAAATAAATGTGTAGGAAACCGAATCCACAGCACAATAACCTGAGAGTCCAACTTCATTAGCTACTCTTCATTAGGTGCGTTTGTAGCTGGTTTGTAACCAGACCGATAAATAAACACAAAAGACTAGTTAACTCCGGTCCAGGTGCGTGTGCCAGTAACCGTCCATACACAGTTCTTGCGATCACAAAGTGAAAGTAAAAACAAGCACGAATTCAAACGCGATTTCGATACTTAACCTAATTGACAGTGGCTCCCCGATGCCCGGTATACACAGTGGAGGAAATAATTATTTGACCCCTCTCTGATTTTGTACGTTTGTCCAATGACAAAGAAATGAAAAGTCATAAAGGGGTCAAATAATTATTTCCTTCACTGTATATGAGGTCCGTTTTAATGGTCTCCAATTGGAAGTTCCTAAACTGCACCAATTATACCATTACTGCACCAATAAACCATTAGCACACATGAAACAACTAATACTAATTTACTGATTAAAATATACATATTGAACATATACACTGTACTTTAATGGTTTCTTACCTGATGTATCAAGAACTGTTGTTTCCTCTGTAGATATATATA
>JAUMHP010000052.1:733781-751289 GCA_032361065.1 Enteromius trimaculatus | reverse complement strand
GTGGATCACGGCTGATGCCTGGCACTGAATTACATTGTAATCTTTTACGTGGTAGTTTCACGCAATTTTCGGTCATTACGTGATACTAACACGGAATAATGCATTAAGAGTTCGTGGTTATTTCACGCAATTCTGTGAGATCAGGTTGGGGAGAATGATGACTAATTGCATCACTTTAAGACAAAGCCTGGAGAGATGTTTAAAGACAAACAGTGTAAAAATGAAGAGACGCATAACAAAAAAGATTAAGCCAAATAAAATTTGTGATAAAAAAAACTGATTAAAAGTAAACAACCTAAATTAAATGAATCCATGTAACAGTGCAGTGAGGATGATTCTTGTTCATGAGAACATGACGACTCGTTTAAGAACCCTTCATTCAAACTAACTAGTGTTTGTTTAGGAGTTGTAAGGTGAGTCCAGGAACATGCAACCTCTCAACACTTCATGTGTTCATCCGCCGCCAGAGTCTCCATACAGCCTGAAGATAATCACAATGGCAGCTATCAATAACATTCATATATTTAATTTCATCTTTTATTCATGCAGCCTTTGTTGAACTTCTCAACAAAAGTGTTTATTAAAGCAAAACTTTAAAATTAAACTTTTATTAATATAAAACATTTTTTGAAAGGTTATCGAGTTTCCAAAGTCGCAATTCTAACATTTTCCTTGTAATTACATACTTATAAATAAAATAAATAAAATAAAACATGAGATGCACAAGGCACAAAAATGTCCCAAAGTGTGTTTTCAAAGCTTAAAGTTATTAATTTAAGTGTTCTTGTAAACATAATAAATGATACAATACTTTTATTAAAGAGTAACATAGTATTTGTTTTATCTTTATTAAAACGTCAGACTGCCTCTGGTCTTGGGATGTGAATACAGAACATGTTATACTCCTTCAGAGATGACACCGTTACCTTCCCATGGTGCTGATTGGTCAGCCACCCTTATCTCTTATTCTATATTTGGTTTTAAAGCCTGACTGGTGGATTGTCTCTGTCTCCTCAGCTGCTATGCATGTTCAGCTGTACCCCACTGTCTCCTGTGCATTACCTCACAAGCGCTGCTTGAAGAGTTGTACTCCCCTCCACTAAAGTCTAAGGCTTCCGTTCTTTCTGAGATGATTTCTTAATTTGGATGTCTTTGATGGTCTGCACCTGGCCCTTAGGTAATGGAAGCTTCCAATCACAGGTCATGAGAACTTCACCTCTCTATATACACCATCTACGCACACACATCCAGGCCTCAACACCTTATTAAAAGCTTCCATGATTTACATTCATGAGAACGCACTCATACTCAGATGCCCAGGCCTCGACTGATGCAGCTCCTTATTGAGTATATTTCCATGGTTTATATTCTTTTGTTTGTACGGCAATATCATTTCTATATTTAGTTACCAAGATTCATAATAAAGACAACTACATTTCAGGTTGGATGCATGTATGCTGGGTGTGGAGCTTGACTATACGGGACAGCTGTGGCCATTTTGGGATGAAATTTACCACCTCATAACACGTTTTACTGTGGTGTGGTGGTAAGTGATGTAAAGGAGTGGTTCTGCTTCCTGTTTAAAAAAAGTGAGGATGTGCAAAATCAATGATTCTAATAGGCTAATCGATATTTTTTTTTTGTTAACTATTTACCGTTTGGTTTATTCACTCACTTACTATACTCACTCTCTCTTGCAGTTACTCATCACTCACTCACTGTGTTTCATGCATTACATTTTATAACATTTAAAGACAGATCTGTCTCCATCATAGCTCCATTAAACACTGCTGAGAGAACAAGGATGCTGTGCATGCTGGGATTAGTTCCAACCCTGCTTCAACACACAAACCTTGTAGTTTCCTAATGAAGAACTTTAATTGGGGTTGAATCTAAACGGTGCAGAAACTAGTCTGTCACCCCTGAGTGAAGGTCACGGATAGAGATAGGATGAAGAGCAAAGAAAAAGAAGACGTTTAGTGATCTAAATGAACGAGGGATGTGTCAGCTGCATAAAGAGTTGAGGAAGCACAACAAAAAGAGAAAAGACAAAGATAAGGCTAAGAAGCACAGACTGTTCTGTCCAATAGTCCGAGTAGCAGTACAAGAACAGATCGGATCAGCCCCACCTCCATACTTCTGTTCACACACTCGGTAGATACATCCACCCTCCGGGGTATTTATATGAGCTCTCCTTGTCGTGTGATTCTTCACCCGTGACACATGCCATGCGTGAGAAGGTATCTGTATCACACTATTTATTCAGTTTGATTGTAATATTAAAAACAAATCCATTCAAAAAGGACTGGTTGTTAGTTTACCTGCTACACCAGCTGATTTATGAAGCCGTGTGAGAGGGACAGAACACATTAATAAACATCTGTATAAAAATTAAAAATGTAAACATTACAGGTTATATCAGTGCTGCTCATTTACGTCCATCATCGTCCCTGAAAGAAAAACATTAAACTTATTAAGACGTATTGTTTGGGTATTTTGGTCTCTATCCTTGCATTAAAAAAGGAGCGTGTGAAAATAAATAGCATCAACGGAACGTCAAGTGTTAATATTTCAAATGAAAAACTCCTAAAAGCACAACTGTATTAAAATAATTAAAGGTTTCAATGAAAACAACACATGGTGGCTGAGAGAGCTGCAATTAACAAACACAAACACCTGTCCATCAGTTTGTTCTCCATCTCCGTACTCACGACACACTGACTGATGTAGAGAGATGTTAACGTCCTGATCATACAATTCATTATTATTATTATGGGCCTAAATACTGTATGCTGGTGAAATATTACACGATTATATATATATACATACACAGTATTTAGGCCCATAATAATAAATAAGCACACTTGCCATGGTATTTGTACACCTGTGTTTATCAATCCATGATAACTACTTTATCAACTTTTGTCTTGTGCTGTCAAAGATGTTCTCTTAATCAGCTGAAGTTGCAGTGCGTCTCATGGACACTGGTTGAATATATAAATTATGGCTTTACTCCTGCTGCTCCAGGAGGAGGTCTGTGAGCTGGTTGATGTTCCTGATGTTCGGGTGGCACTGCAGGATCATGATAATCACGCTCTCCTGGTCTGGGAAGATCTGCACTAAAGTCTGCCGCAGCTTCAGCGTCTCCTCGGCCGTCCTCTCCCTGACCTCCTGACCCCTGGCTGACCCCTGACCCCCTGGTGTCCAGTCTCGGTACTGCAGCACCTCGGAGTGAGCACGCGGAGCAGGAGACGGAGCAGGGATGGACGCAGACACGCCAGCGAACGTGTGACTGCCGGGAACAGGTAAAGTACTGCCAGAGCAGAGACACAACAACACCGTTACTGATTCGGAGAGGGAAAAACACTGTGACTAATTAACCCGAGGGTCTGAAACACACCAAAATACAAGCAATTAAATGTGTTTTAAAGTGCATATAATTAAAACATGATTGGTATCATAAAACCCCAAACCTCTGATCTCCAGATCAATTTCAGTACCTGTTGTGTTTATGTAGGAAGTCTCTCAGATGAGGTCCACCGCGGCCCAAGGGATCGTCAGGTAACATGAAAAGATCACCAGCGAACACGTACTGAAGCAAGCTGAAACAACACTTCCATCAGTACATAACAGCGGCTGTGACTGATAGGAAAACTATATACACAGACAGCACCTAGCTAGCTGCCTCGTTCACGGTGCATCGGGGCAAACACAAAAATTATACAATGTGACAAAAAATGTAACACTGAAATCCACGGATTAAAAACCCAATTATTTCACCTTTTCTTTATGATGTCTCTCCAGGCGGGTGACTCGTCCACCAGATCTCTCAGG
Organism: Enteromius trimaculatus; assembly: GCA_032361065.1. Lineage (NCBI taxonomy): Eukaryota > Metazoa > Chordata > Actinopteri > Cypriniformes > Cyprinidae > Enteromius > Enteromius trimaculatus. The sequence continues at coordinate 747,455 of JAUMHP010000052.1, read as the reverse complement.
TTGTCATTAGTCACAATTACTCCATTCGTCCTCTGTGCCAGATCCAGCATGAATCTAGCCAACAATCACTTGTTAACTAACCATACAGCACTGTTTTGCGTTTACTTTTGGTTTACATCACTACACTCAAAATCATTCAGGTCTAAATCTCAGATTTATGAGTTTGAACTGCATGTAGAACGTGACCCTGGAGCTCAAAAAAAAAATCTTTCTATTGATGTTTGGTTTGTTGTGATAAGAATACTTTGTCGAGATACAAATCTGGAATCAAAAGGTGCAAAAAATTGAGAAAAGAACTTTAAAGTTGTTTAGATTAAGTTTTGATATATTCACGGCATTTACTGAATATCTTTACTTAAAATGCAACTTATTTTGGCATTAAATGACAATTTATATTTTTGACCCTTACAGTGTAGTACTTGTAGTCTATTGCTACAAATATACCTGTGCTGCTGATGACTGCTTCTGTGCTCCAGGGTCACAAATTTAAACAGAGCTTAACAACCTTAACTCTTATTTAGATGTGGCGTGGAATGATTGATTACCGGTCATCATACGAGTTGATCCTCTTGCCCTCGACCTCTCTGGATGGAGTGTATTTGAGGAAACCCAGATTACAGAGTTCATTCATGTATTGCCTTTCTACAGAGAAACACAAGAGTCACGTGATGACACACTCACCCCCGTCACAATACAGTGAGACGACACGGCAGGAAGTGAGCTTCACCTTTAACCTTTGAGTTGTTCTTCTGCCTCCACTGAGGGACGAACACGGTGATCTCACGGTGACCTTTCCCCCAAAAATGCTGTACGGCCAGAGCAATGCCTCGACAGGAGAAAAACACTCCCAGACCGTGACTGTGGAGGACAGGGATCAGATTCACAGTTCTGCTGCTCTGTACTCTTTACCCTGGGTGTGTTAACTTTCACTCCCATGTTCATTTCAGATAACATCAAAATCAGTCTGGAGCTAGTGCTCTGAAACAATCACTCTGTAGGAATCCACTAAACACACTGCACAAACATCACTGACTGCTCACTCTATTATCTCACAAGATACATTTCCTGACGTTTGTCTTGTCTTCAAGCTTAAATATCTAAATGTTCTCAAATCGCGATGTAAAATGACAAAGAAAAGGTTTAGTCTTCTGAAATATTTATGAAATTAACTAAATTTGTGCTTAAAGATCAAATATCAAAGAAATATGCTATAGCCAAAGCCTTTTATTTTCACGCACAGGCCAAAGTTAATGGCAAAGTTAATAACATATTGCCTCCACCACATCTCCATCTCTAAAGGCTGTTTGAGGTTTTATCTGCACCTCAGCTGTGTTTACGTACACTTAACTTAGCAGTTTTATTCCTATCTATATTCTGAAGGTTTTGACTGAGGGGTTTGTTTATATGTCCTTCAGCTGGTATTATTATTGTACTTTATCTCTTTGTGTCTGCAGTTTACAGTTAGCATACATACTGTATCTCTAAAGACCGGTTTCTCAAAATGAGTTTTATCTCCACTTCAGCAGAACTTACAAACACAAAACTTAGCCGTTTTATTCCTCTCTACATTCTGAAGGTTTTTACTGAAGGGTTTGTTCATATATGTTTTGCTTTGTTTAATTAGTGCATTTGATCTATTTTGCCTGTAGATTTGAATTATAGCCCATATCTGTTTGAGTTTTATCTCCACTTCAGCAGCACTTACAAACACAAAACTTAGCAGTTTTATTCCTCTCTACATTCTGAAGGTTTTTACTGAAGGGTTTGTTGATATATGTTTTGCTTTGTTTAATTAGTGCATTTGATCTATTTTGCCTGTAGATTTGAATTATAGCGCATATCTCTACTGGCTGTTTGAGTTTTATCTCCACTTCAGCAGCACTTACATACACCAGCATTTAGGGGTTTGTTCCTCTCTATATTTTGAAGGTTTTTATAGAAGGGTTTGTTAAAATATCATTCAACTGATTTTGCACAACACTCCATTCCTAAAAGTAGATCAAATAGTCCACCCCCCCTCACCCCCCCGCCTGTATACAAGTATTTTTTTATTTTCAAACTCAAAAAAAAAAAAAATCCAATAAATTTTGGACAAATCCAAAACCCCCTCTGTAAAATCATAACTCAATAAACAACAAAATCATATTATCAGATGGTCAAACTACACTGGTATCTAACAGTACACATTTCACCACGTTCACCTGTGGTATCTTGCCTTAAAATGTCAAAGATATAAGTCACTATGCGTTAAATTCCAAAAAGCACAATAGAGATGGACTGCTGACTGAAAGGAATGCATAAGATGGCTTTTATCAGAATTAGGGAGTCGACCGAAACACACACTCTCTGTTCTCATTCTGAATACTGACACGCATCATATTGTGATTTTTACCTCATTGCAACGTTGCTCCCGTCGATGATGATCTGACGCAGCATGGGGTCACCAGGGTCATCCGACAGCTGCAGTTTGAAGGGGGTCTCGAGGCTCTCAAGGAACCGCTGAGGTCCTGTGACCACAGACGAAGCACCTGGTCTGCCGTGGTTAGGTTTGGGCGGAGAGGACTGGTTGGAGATATCTTGCGAACTAAAATCCAGGTTCTGACCGACAGTCTGTGGAGGCGATCGGACGGGAGAAATCACTGGTTGTGCTTCAGAGTCCAAGGTTTCAAAGGAGTATGTTGTCTGCGGTGGGCCTCTCACCGATGAAAGCTTCCCGTTAATATTCACAGGTTTGGATGTATCTAGGGTCCTCATCTCAGGCTTTCCGCTCCAAGTGTCGGGATCTGCCACTGAATTTGAGCCAATCTTCCGATCAGCTTTTCTGCTGCCACCTCTCGTGCGGTTGGCCTCTCCTTGTTTCTGCAGCTGCATGAGCAGCTCGTGCGGCTGGAGCTCGGGTAGATTGCTGTACAGTTCCATCACTCTCTCCTCGGCATAACCGCAAGTGGCCGCCGCCTTCTTCAACACGTCCAAAACAAAGTCTTCCTCTTGTCCTTTACTGGCCTCTAGTATCTGAAGAGCTTCGTGCATTTCTCCGCCGATTCTCGCCACATTTTGGGGCTCGCTGCTGCTTTTTCGCAGGTCGGACTTGTCCTGCTCCTGCTGGATCAAATCCAAAAGCTGCGAGGCTTCTTTGGGTCCAGTTCGGGTTATAACGGCTTGAACCACATCCTTAGAAAATCCCATGGCGGTAAAGAACTTGAGAAGGTGGTCAAAATCTTCTCTGCTTCCCGTGGACAACAGGACGGGTTCTTGTGGTGGTAGTGGCATCTTGGACTCAGTTTCTTGCCGCGAACTTGGTTCTGGAGACTCTGGGATCTCAAAGTGTGTTGGGTCAAGGGTGAAACCTCGGGAAAACGGATTGTAGGATTGGCTGCTAAAATCATTTGAGCCGTTATTTCTGTGTGAGGATTGTGGGAAAAGTTGAGGATGCTGGGAATGCGAGTTCTCTACATTACAATTCGATCCTTCAGTTTTGTCAACAGTTCTTTGCATCGCCCATGCTCCATTGCCTTCAACCGGCTTCGGACCCTCTCTGGACCACTTTGCATGCGAGTCCAATCCAGACTGCTTCACCAAATCCAACAGGACCTCTTTCACCAGCACAGGTAACACCAGCAGGTCCAGGGTGTGGCGGTCCTCCAGATTCTCCACAATGGCTTTGAAGGCCCGACGCGACTCCAAGGATTCGAGCCCAGCCTCAGAGCGCCGTCCCTGGCTGCTCTTGTACTTCTCCACCAGGTCTGTAATAAGGGAATAGGCTTTCACCACAGGTTCTGCCAGCCCGGTTATGAGGATGAGGCCTTGAGATCCCACCTGCAATAGAGAATAAGTCACGTAATGTTCAGAAGCTGGATCGACATATGCATGCTCTAACTACACAACAAGGTTTACTATGGTACAGAAAGAAAGTGCATAAACCTTACAAGTCAGGGATTTAAATTTGAAAAGTGCACCTGATGCTCAAAAAACTTTTTTATTTGTGTCCAAATAATCATCAGAATAGAATACAGAAAGCACAAGGTTTTTTATGTAAAATGTATGCTACATTGTGTGAAACTTTACATTTATTTGGCATTTTATGCAGTTTGTTTTGATTTTCATGTTACATTTGTCTTTTTTAGTGTTTAATTTTGATTCTCAGGTTACATTTATCTTGACTTATCTTGCCTTTTAATTTTGTCTCTCAGAACTTAAACTTTGTCCTTATATGCAACACCGATCTTGAGTTTTTCTTTTAATTTTCTTACAATAAAGTAACATTTTTACAAGTTTTAATTTAACATTTATCTTTTAAGCATTGGTTTTTTTTTACCATTCATTTATATTTTGTTTCTAATGTAATTTTTATATTGTGTCTTTACATGATGCATTTTTATTTTCTTTATTTATTGTATGGATGGATTTTTATGGACTTTCAGAAGTTTTTCAGGACAGCTTGACAGTACTTTTGGGCTCAGATGTCCATGTAGTGCATATAACAGTCTGCCTCACCTTCTCTTTTCCTAGTTTCTATTATCAAAGGTGGTAGAATCACGTATGGACGGAAATATGCATATGATTTATGTCATGCATAGCAAAAGTGCTGCAGGGAGGCGGTGGAAAATGGAGCTGTTTCATGCACACACCATCTTCAGATATTTGTGAAAGTTAGGCAGGAGTGGAAATGTTTCGAAAATAAAGTCCTGCCCTACATTTTGTATTTACACACTGAGAAAAATCATGACTGTAAGGTTTTAGCGCTGTGCAAAGAACATTCAGCTATATAATCACACAAATGACATTTTAAAAACCGTAACTCACCACTACATGAGCAGAGGTATTTTTAATCAGGCAGTCCATAAACAACCCTTTGGCACCACAGAAGACGCAGTGAAGCACTTCAGGGAACTTGATCTCTTGCTGAGCTTCCTGATTGACGACACCTTTCACAAAAAGCTACGAGTTGCATAACATAAGGAAATGAGTAAACCCTTAACAATTCCAATGGGAAACATTTATATTAGAATTGTGGCTTTCGAATCCATAAACCAATACATGCATCTGAGATGAGAGGAAGTTAAATAAATTGTAATTGTAAAACTGAAAGTCAAAGTATGTAAAGCACCTTGGCTGCCCGAACGTCTCCGGCAGTCCCCCGCAGCTGGAGCCAGATCTGACCGCTCTGCGCAGATGGACCGTCCTCTCCTCCGATGCCCAGCTTGGCCCCGAAGACTCGCTCAACGGTGGGCTGCAGCGCCAGCAGAGCCCCTCTCAACACACCTGCACAGGTGAACTCGTCCTCAAGCTCCTGCTGCTCCGTCTGCCGGGATCCACAGCCGTCCAGTGTGAGACCTGAGAGAGCCATGATGCAACTCACTGGAGGAGACGTGAGAAACAACATGAGTCCATGCTCGTGAAATATCCAAAGATGGAATATAAACCTCTGTTTGTAGTTTATTAGCTTCAAAGCAAACTAAAAGTGCCTTTCAAAAGGGTTAATGCCTCTAACAAATTCATTTTCTCTTGTTATTTAAATACGACTGATTCAAAACTAACTAGTTTTCTTTTCTTAAAAATATACGTTGAGGGTTCGGCTACATGTTATTTTCAGGGTGTTCTTGTTACAGTGTAATTATACATGCTGAGAAATATTAATTAACTATATATATATATATATATGGTTATGATCTGTCCTAGGAGTATGTGCATTTAATTATGCATGATCTGCTATTATAATAGTGTAATGTGTCACAAGGACATTTCAAAATAATGTGTTACCGATTTGAGATGTGAATGTAACAAATATATATGTTTGAATGATGTCTATAAAATAGGGACAATTTCAGAACGTTATGATCAGTAACGTCAATAGAACATTCATTCAAAGATTCAAAATCTCGTCTTTTAATGACGTTCTCAAAATGTTAGTTCAAAAATAATACACGTCGTTCATGGAACGATTTTAGTTGGACGCAGGCTATAATGTTTTTCAACATTACTGCATAAATGTTTCGGAGAACATTCAAGGGTAATGTTTCTATTGTTTCTTTTGCTAAGATTCAACCAACCCAGAAAAACATACACGCTTTGAAAGAACATTTAGAATAGAAGGTTTGGAGCTGAACGGGGGCGTTAGCAACACGTTCTCAGAACATGTTTAATCGCGTACTAGTCATATATGTGTCGCAATTAAATTAAACTCTGCCCAACGATTAAAGATTAACTTGTTTCATAACGTGACTAAAAAACAGAGATTGTTTTGATTACCAGACAAAACAGATTCCCAAAAAAGTCTCGTCAATCTTGTTCATTTACAAAAACACAAGAACAAAGCAGAAATGTGTACATTAGCGACAGTAAACTTGCGTTCTTACCATAATCCCGTGAACTTTAAACTGCGCTCTGCGGTCCGTTCACGAAGCGCTCACGATAAACAATCCGGAGCTGCTACACTATCCAGAGTCCGTCTAAATTCAGTCTTGCTCGGTTATAAAAGGCTTCTTCTGGTTTAGAAATCACCCGACAGTCGTTAGTCCACATTCTGGACAGGTCACGATGATTGTTGATAAAATGAAACCAAAGGGAAACTTCGCGTCGATCTTCTACCCGTAACGAACCTAAAGAACGCGCATCGAGAACCTGCTGAAGCGATTTAATGTTCGCTCACGTTCATCTTCCGACAAAAAAAGCAGAAACACACATGACCTTCAATCAGAAGCGAGTTAAAAACACGTCATAAAACATAACACATCAAAACGAGTGAAAGACACATGGACGCAGGCTTTATTTTGGCTTTAGTCGGATACAGTCGCATCGTGTGGGAATTTCCACTGACGTTAAAACCACATCCGTTTAAAGTCAACAGCAAAACTTAATAAACTCCCAATCCATTTTAATTACTGCAGTATTTCTATTTTACTTTATTCTTTCTTACACGTTTTATATATCAGAATGTGGACAATTTGATATTATTTTTTAAAGATGTCTTAGTATGAATATAAAAAATACCAGTGAAACACTGTAACTTTCCCTATTTTTTTTAGCAAAGAATTTTCAAAATTACGCATAACGAACTAGTAAATGGTGTGAATTTGGAAACCCTAGCCGACTTATTATAAACTGTCTAGGGAGCTAACAGAATATTCTCCGAACATTAGGCTTCCAGTAACGAACTGTTCATTCAGATTTATCTAGTCTTTAATAATATACATATAAAAAATAGACAAATATGGAACGTCATTTGAAACATTTTAGTTTCGCGCTTGTCTGAGGTTATCTATTATTTCAAGTGGTTCTTCCTTTTGCAAAATAAAACATTTCTCTTACTTAATCAAGATTTTTTTTTAATAATTAATGATTTGAACACTTATAATATAATTTATTAGGCTATAGAAACGTTAGCAAAAAAAAAAAAAAAAAAACGTTCACGGCACTTTTTTTTAAAGGTTATTGGCCTACTTTCAGATGCTTCAGAAAATATTCCCGAAACATCCCCATAATTTCTCTTAACGTTTTTTAATATTGTTTACATAACTAAGAACATGTTGGAACTTTCATTCTAAAATAGCATTTAAAGAATTTCTCAAACACAACCAAGATTTTTCTTTTAAATACATTTTATGATTTGAACCTTTAAAATAACATTTGAAAAAGTTAGCAAACAATAAACAATGCATTGTTTACGGATTTGTTTATGTTATTAGCCTACTTACTTCAGAGGCTTCCGAGAATATGATCTGAGAACACCTGAAAATAAAACATAACTTTCTCTACTTTCTTTAAAGTCAAGAAAACGTTTTTTTTTTTTTTTTTTTTTAAATAGTGTTTAATAGTCTAACTTAATGTCAACGTTATCAAAACGCTCTTCGAACATGTTTTTATCAGCCGGACGATGTAACGTACTGACATAATATCAATGATCTGAGATTACTGGATTATTTCAGAAGAAGAGCAGCTCTCGGGGTGTTCTCTTCCTCGGGTGAACAGCTGAGCTGACGTCGATCAGCAGAGAAGCTCTTGTTGATGGGGAAGTGAAACTATCTTCTCGATGTGGAGCGTCGCCATTAACGAGGAACTCTGAGGAACGCACTCAGATGGAATATGATTTACTTAAAAGCGTTCTCCGGCTGAGACTGTTCTTCGAGCAGTAGACGAGTAGATCAGATGGACGAGTCTGTGTGCATCAAAGTCGAAGTGATCCGTCATGAATGTCTCGAGGGCTGGAGGTGCATCAGAACCGGAGGCTTCGGAAGGATCTACCGAGCCAAGCACAGGACCCTGGGCAGAGACGTGGCTATAAAGTTACTGCATTGTGAAAACAGGTAATAACAGCGCGTGGACATTGACCTGGAATGTTTACCTTGATAAACACACCTTACAGGACCATTCTTTCATTTTGATTATCGGGTTTAATGGGGGAGGTCGGGGTAAGTTGGCACACTGGGAAGTTGTCTGTGTCATATATTTGTAAAATGTACTCCAATATTTCATTTACAGCTTCAAAAATTCTTTCTAAAGCATAAAACAATGATTTTGCTGAAGATCGAGTACATTTCACAAGAAAATACTACTTTTTATTTTTTAAATTTCACTTTCAATTATTTTTTGTAATTATTTGTGAAATTGGCTAGCAGCCATTTTATCCAAAGTGACTTATAATGACAATAGAAGCAATCAAAACCAAGCAATAGTGTGTGTGTACATACAGTAAATACAGTAATAGAATAGAATATGTATGGTTTTGGTGTTTAGATTGTGCTTTAATGTGTGTGTTTGAGTGTCAGTTTTCTGATGTTGACTCGTTGCGTTCTTCTCACGGTGAAGCACATCGGCGTCCTCCATCCAGAAGGAAGCTCTCCTGATGTTCCAGGGCGGGAATCCCAACGTGATCCAGATCCTGGGTCTGTACCAGGGCAAGGGCCGAGGGCTGGTGATGGAGTTCATGCCCAGGGGTTCGGTGGCCGATTTGCTGCAGACGCTGACCGGGCCACCGCCGTGGCCTTTGACCTTTCGATTGGCTCACGAGATCAGCCTGGGCATGAACTTCCTCCATCACCTGTCTCCTCCGCTCCTGCATCTGGACCTGAAGCCCAGCAACGTGCTGCTGGACAACAGCCTCCAAGCCAAGGCCAGTCCAGATTCTTCATGCTTTAATTGAGTAACAATCAAACACGGAAGTCTAATAACAATTGTTTTAATAACAATTTAATTTAATTGGATAGAAATGTAATTCAGGTCAAAAGATTTCACGTGAAGGCTGCTCAGAGCTGATTATGAACAGATTCTGTGGCTGTTATGATCAGAGCTGCAGGAAGTCGTGAGTGTTGAAGCTGATTCTGTCGAACAGTGTCGGATACAAGCTGAGAAGTCCACATCTTCATGACCCCAGCAGAGATCTCAGACTCTCGTAAAACAGACTCCTCCAGAAATGTGACCTTTGACCTCTCCTTAAGAAACACTGAGAGCTCAGTGTGAGCGCCGATTGTCTTAAAGGGACAGTTCACCTTAAAAAAGAAAATCTTTAAAAGCTGATCCCGTTGCATTGGTAAAATACACATCTATCACTAAATTCAGGATGTTGTTATTGATGACCAGCTAGAATAACCGCTCTATGTCCATATCGGCTAAATGTACTCATAAGCATGATTGTTAGTCTCCTATGAGTGTGGAACAGGCCTAACACATCAGACTTTAACAAACCTTGCTTTGTTTCTCCTGCAGCTGACAGATTTCGGTCTGTCTCGAGTGGCTCGGAGCGTTTCTCAGTGCTCCAGCGACGAGGATGACGGAGGAACACTGAGCTACATGCCTCCTGAAGCGCTGCAGGATGTCAACTACAAAGCCAGCAAAGCCTCTGACGTTTACAGGTAACCACAGACACCGAAGCAGGGATGTCGGCGTTTTAACCTCACCAAGGCTGCATTCATTTGATCAAAAATACAGTAAAACTGTGAAATAATATTATAATGTAAAATACCTGTTTTCTGTGTGAATCTGTGTTAAAGTGTATTTCTGTGATGTTAATGTAAAAAAAAAAAAAAAATTATATTTTCAAATGTGACCCAGGAGCACAAAACCAGTCACAGTTTTTGGAAATTGAGATTTATACATCATCTGGAAGCTAAATCACCTCTCCACTGATGTCTGGTTTGTTAGGAGCTATTAGAAAGTCTGGATCTGAGGGAGCAAACCAATATCAGTGGAATTTTTGAAATCAGACCAATTTTGACCATTTTAGGCAATGTGGCATATTTGCAACTGTGGACTTTCCGGGTTAATTTTGTGCACAAAATCAAGTAATTTTCAGCATATCTTTTGGCAGAAAAGTATAGTGAAAGCTCACCAGGAACTGCTAGTACTACAGTAAAAGTTACAGAACAGACCGTTATTGAACATTCTGAATACAAATTGCTGAACGCAAACATCTCAAACAGATTTCACTGGGATCTTTGTAGTGAAAAAGTGAAGCACATATGAAATGCAACAAAAGTAATGTAAATAAAAATAAATAAATAAGGTAGTGTACATAAAAAAATATGCACATGAAGCTAATAAAAAATGCAAAAAAAGAGAAAGAAATAGAGACCTGACCTCCCATTACCGAACTAGAACTGGTGACCGCAAAGCGGATGACTCTAAGTCAGACCAGCATGTGGTACAGCTGTGAATTCACTGCAGTGACAGCTGTCAGCACAGAAATGCAATGTAAAAAAATCAATTGTAAATGTAATGTAAGTAAATAAAAATGTAAATGTAAATAAAAAGATAAAATATGAATAAATAATGTAAATAAATAATAATTTTGCATAAATAAATTCTGTAAATAAAAAAATGAATGTGTGAAGCACATAAAAAATGCAAAAAACATTGTAAACACGTAGAAATAAAATTCTATTCTATTCTTCTAAATTATGAATTATAAGTGGAATCTTCAGCACAAATATGTGCACACAGGTCATTTTGTGCTAACGCTTAAACTGCATAATTGTATGACTGAAAGGACACAATTGCATATTGTAATTGTGCTTTAGTTGGGCCCAAAATCAATCGAAGAAATAAAAATGCTTTGATTGAATCTTCTGAATGATGAATGATAAGCAGAATCTTCAGCACAAACTTATATACAGTGTACATCTTTGTAACGCTATTCAAAATATCGTTCTAACAAAATGGTCAGAGAGGGTGAGCACATGCTTGACATAAAGGAAGCCATGTTGAAATCTGCAGTTACAACATCAGGTGACAGATAGAAACACTTCCTTTGCGTATTCGCAACTATGGGACATACAGGTAATGAAATGTACAAAACAAATCGTGGAAGCCATTTTACTTTTTTGTCCCTGCCCCTCAAAAAAGCGTGTTGCATATCTGCGACTGTGGGTGCTACAGGATAAGGACTTTTTTTTTTTTTACTCACTCTGTGTTTTTCTGTACGGAAATGAAGAATCTTTAGACTTGTTTATGTCCTGCTCCTAATGAAGCTGGAGTCGTGTCCAGCCCTGATCTGAGAGCTCTTCTCTCTACAGTTACGGTGTTCTGCTGTGGTCCCTGGTCACGGGGAAGGAGCCGTATGAAGGTAAGCGTCCCTCGGGTCTCTCTCAGGTCCTGGTCCGCAGCAGCGTCTCTCTCACTTCGGTCTGTCTGCAGACGCTGTGTCCAGTCTGGTGCGCTTCTGCATCCCCCGCGGGAACCGCCCGGACCTGGCCTGCATCGACACCCGCGGGGCGAGAGGTCTGGAGGACACGGTGAAGCTCATGAGCGAGTGCTGGCATCAGGACCCCGGCAGAAGACCGCCGTTCCTCGGTGAGACTCCTCCAGAGGAAGACTGAAGAAACTACACGTTCTGAACAATGCTAGGTTTCAAGTGCCTCTATTATGGATTTACGAACCTGATATTTCATGCGGTGTGTAACATTCTGAAAGTTTTTGTCTCTCAAAAGAAAGAGTCGACTCCGGATCGTTTTTTAAACGAATCCCAAGCAGTCCAAATCAAACATCTCTTGACCAGGGGAAACGTTGGTCTGAGTGAAAATGTCAATTCATTTTTCACCACTAGGAGCCGCTTTAGTTGCGTTAAAAACTCACGAGCGCTGCTTTCAATGAAATCGACCATTCGCTGCGGATCACGGAGGGGTTTGGAAAAATGACTATTTAAACGAATCGTTTGGGAGTCATTGAGCCCGTAAAGATAAATGCATATTATAAGAGAATAAAAGTGTTGCATGCATCTCTACCTGAGTATCAAAATATCAGCCTTTCATAACCCATATACTGTAGAGGCGCTTCAAACAAAATGAAGAAATATTGCACATTGATGTCACAGTGTTTTTAATGATTGGATAAGAGATAACGGATGTGAACTGGAAGTGTTTTGTGTAATTGAGATGGAACAGATGTGAGAAAGTCTCTAAGGTGGCAGCGCTCTCTTTCAGACTGTGTTCATGTGACGGAGAAGATCTTTGAGATGCACAAACATGGAATCAATGAAGCTGTCTATGATGTCCTGAAGCAGCTGGTACGCTTTCCTTTTGTGTTTTTAACCAATGATTACTCATCACTTCCTTCACACCATGACTTAAACGACCCAACCAAAACAAAATAGAAATTCGTTGTATATTTGAACTCTTTAACCCCATCTTTTCTTGTTAACAGGATGATGAGATGAACAGGACGTTGAGTTCACTCCAGATCAGCCCTAAACCACACAGCGGTACGGTTTTTGTTTATTATATGAATAATACATTACTTTATTTCCATTTTTTGCCAAAGCAGATTTCATTTTGGTACTTTAAACTAAGGTTACTTAAAACAAACAACAAAACTACTAAAACCAAACATGTTTCATTCAGAATATTAACGTGAACAGCATCTCAGTGGCGATGGGTCAGTTACTGCAGATGTAACTAGTAAAGTGACTTTAAATTTACAAGAAAATAGTAAATATGGAAGTTGCTTGGTTTTCCCAACTAGTTACTTATAATACACCAGCAATCCTCACCCAGTCTACGTATGGCTTGACTTTGCTTCTTATGGAGACACAATATCATAACTTCTAGAGTAACTTACACTACCACTGAAGTCTGGCTCTGATTCTGCTGAAATATACACACATCCCTCTAATATTACATCAAACATCCAAGTTTGGCTCTACTGTATTATTTATGAGCTATAAATCAGTTGAATTGTGGCTCATTTGTGACGTCTGTGTTTCAGAGGAACGTCCTCAGGTGTCGTCCTGCCTCACTGAACCGCTTCCTAAACAGGTCTTTATACTTACATTCATTACTCAAAATATAACTTAACAAAGTATTTTAATCAACATAATTATTAGAATATGTTTGTTGACATCATGCGTTTATTCTATTTCTACTTACTCAGCTCATTAAGGTTGAAATCAGCAGGACGTTAAGATGAGATCAGCTCCACGAGTTGTATATTTAGACTTAGGTCTTGTTTTTAAAGGTGTATAAATGAATAAACTAAAGTACAGAATATCGTCTGAAGATGTTATTAACGTTCTATCTCACAGGAAACAGCTGCCAGTTACACAAAATCTGTGAAGAAAGTTCCTCAACGTCCTCCACCGGTGTCTCCTGCCAGAATAATACAGGTCTGAAACACACACACACACACACACTCATGTGTTGTGGGGTCTCTTCATAGGTGTAATGGTGTTTCTACTGTACAGACTGT
>JAUMHP010000052.1:711100-722418 GCA_032361065.1 Enteromius trimaculatus | reverse complement strand
TGGTGATAGATAACTCCTGCAAATAAGTTAAATCAAACAAAATGTGTTAGTTTGTTAAAAGAATGTTATAGTTTGTTTACTTGGGCTGTCAATTTTATTGTTTGCTTCTGTTAACTTTGCAAGTACTAGCTGTAATGATGGTGATGTGCGCTGTATCATGTCAGAGCTAAATATAGTAAATATAGTAAATTAGTACTATATAAATAAAGTTCTAATTTATGCCACCCCCAAAATCATCACATAATCATCCTGGCCACCCCACAGAAAATTTCCTGGCTCCGCCGCTGGTAGGGGAAAGTGTAGGGGTAAGGGGTAGAATTGGGATTGGGCCTTAATCAGACGCAAATGGGGAAAAATACCCTTTGCATGATGTGATTATAGGCTAAAATGTTGCAAATAATTTTTTTATTTTTTATTTTATTTTTGCAACACAATTTCCATGATGACAGATAAATGTTTAAAGCATCTTGACAAGACGATTGAAAATAAATACAATCCTTGCACAATAACCGACAGTTTTATCTGTTATCTCTCTCTTTTGGTAGTACACAATTTAAATGTGAGATTTTGGAACCGGATCTAAATTTAGCGGGAACGGTCGGGTCGGGTCAAAAATTATTCTAAGCGGGCAGCGGGTGAACAAACACTGAATATACAGCGGGAGCGGTCGGGTGCGGGATAAAACCTCGCGGGAGCGGGACTAAAAAAACAGTCCTCTAATTTATAGTGCAAACAAATTTTTGGTAAAACGTGCATTCTCTGGGATCTAACCCATGGTCACATGATTACAGACCATCGTATAAAGCAATGCACTACAAACTGAGCAACACAAAAGAGCCGATAAAGGTGTCATTGTAGCATACAGTGTGATGGGTCGTATTTTAGATATTTGGACAAAAGACTATTGGTTTGAGGACAGGTCGTACCAATTGTGTAGCATAAACACACCAAATACCTTTTTGCATATCTATACCAAGAGTTTTCGGTTTTATTCAGCATGTTATTTATATGCACCTTCATGAGATCGGGGTAGTACAGTACATTTAAGTACTATGCAATATTAATTAACTACTTACTATACTGAAAAAAAAATAAGGTAAGTGTATTTTAGCTACATTTAAATAAACAAATTGAGTTGAAAGTTAGTTTTATTTAGATGTTGCTAAAATAAATAGATTGCAATAACTTACCTTAAATGTATTGTTATTAGAAACAAAATGTACTTACCATAAAACTAGGTTATGGGACGACCTGAGTTTGTAGTTATGTACTGTAGATGTAACAGGCAGCTACTGTATAGCAGACCGAGTCTGTCACTTAGACTTAGAAACTATTATTTTCAGATTTAAGAGGAACATTTTTATTTACATAATCTGGAATATTTTATTTTTGAAGCTGATTTGATCCGGTGTTCAGACTTAAGTTATTGAAATGGATTTTTTTTTAAATTAGATAACGCCTCAAACTGCATGTTTCAATGAAACATTTCAGAAAAATATACAAAAACATGATGTTAATGTATCACAGCTTTTACACTATTCACCCGTACGGTCTTGCATTAAAGAAATGTCTGCGCTTATTTGCCGGAGAGTGTTGTTTGCCCATGCAAAACTCAACCCGTTTGAGGAATTATTTGTGTCTGGATGAACTGTAATTCTTAGTGTTATTCAAATCCCATAAGAATAAGAAATGAGAAACAGACCAAGAAATGAATCATATTCTGTAGAGGTCCATCCACCCAGAGTTTTGAGTGGTTTAAAATTAGAAAGAAAGCAACACAAAATGCTCTAAAATAATAATACTTACATGGACTTTTGCAAAAGAAGAAAAACATGTTTGAGCAGAGCTCATCAGCAATCTGACCCTCCTCATCAACAGCAGCGCAGATTTCACTGCCAAAGTGATTATCCGGCTGTTTTGGAGCCCATCGGAGAGAAGAGCTGGTTGTGGTCTGATCGGACCACTTCCACGAGTCTCTGTACAGACCGATCCAGGTACAAGTCCCAGAAGTACTGGTCATCATTCTTAGCTGTTCACTCTCATTCTCGGTCTTGACCGTGTATAAGTCTATGTAGTTTTCTCTACAGTAACGCTGAGCTTGTTTCCAAGACATCTCCTCATTAGCAAATAGTACCGGCCCTTGATCTGAGAAACATCCACAACTTAACACTGTTGCTCAGAAATATACCTACAGTACAAATACAGTATGCACTACAATCTACCATGTACACCTAAGATAAAGCAAGACACTACTGTATTTGTTGTTTTTTAAATTTTCTACGAACACTATTTGTACTCCGTGTTAATAGCATATTTTTTTAGCACACCTGAGGCCGGCTCCATAAAAGAAGTTTACCAAATAAGCTAGGTTTACACCAGTCCACTTGTTGTCAGTTGATTTGGTTCAAAATAAGACAAGCTAACTGAAATAAGCCTGGCTTATTTGGTAAACTTTCTTTATGGAACAAGCCCTTGTTGTGTTCAAAAACTGGATACAATGAATATTAAGATAAAAACTGAAAAGGTCTGTTCTCAGAGAGTAAAAATGTAAAAAATGCATGAAATTTAATCATTCGAATCTACTTTTTATTGTGTTATTTCTGACGTATTTTGGGAAACTTTGTTTAACATTACCTTAGATTTGTTACAAATAATTGTAGTGAGATGCAAAAAACAAAGCAGTGCAAAAAAAAAAAACTAGTAAAAAGCTACTAGTGAACAGAAATAATATCTAATGTTAATTGTTTTTTCTCCAAAGTGATGCAACAGTTTAGTAATGTACTGTAGATGATAAAACTAACATTCGGAGCAGATTTTGCTGATTGTGAAACTCAACTAGACAGAATTTGCACCAGTGTTTATAGCTGTTCTAAAACACAGTTATGTGTTTGCATCCACATTCATGACTCTAATATAAATGTTCACCGAATTTCAACAAATTATAAGCTTTTCCAATATTTCGAATAGTTTTACAATTAAGGGTGGATCTGAGGGATCCCAAGACTGTCTGATGGGTACTGCTATATGTTATATCGCTTTATCTATTTTTGACATAAATCGTGGAAATATGCAGCATATGTTAAGGTGTATGAGTCTTACCACTTTGACAAACAACAATACATTTAAGATTGCAGCTTTTGTCGCGCCAATATCCATCTGAATGAAGCATCACACAATCTTGGTCTCCTCCATAATTATCTGGCTGATTCGTATCCCATCTCGTGTATGTGAGGCGTTCATCTTGAAAAGACCAGCGCCAGCTGTTCACATCGTCATAGAGTCCAATCCAAGTGTTGGACAGATAATTAGCTCTTAACTTGTTTATTTCGCCCCACTCTTCATCCGTCTGGACAGTGGCCAAGTCAATATAGTTTCTCAAACAGAAGTTTTGTGCCTCGTTCCATGTTTTATGCTCTTGAATCAGAACATACTCGGGGAGCCTACTCGAGTCGCACAGAATAACCGAGAGAAACCCTGTTTAGAGGAAACAGACGCAGGTTCATAAGAAATCTTTCAAAAGATCAAATGAGCCAAACACAAAAACATTTGAGCACTGAGGTTATAGACAACCCTAAAACAAAGACAACTTTCTAATAAAAAAGTTTTAAAACATTCACACAAACAAAACCCACTCACCTGAACACAAAACGAGACGCATCAGACTGTGTTCCATCACTGTTGAGGAAGGATTGGGTTTGTGAGCTCCTCTCATCCTCTGTTAAATCATTGTGTCTAAATATGTTTAAGCATATTGTGGCATGAATGAGGACACCCATTTTCTTTTGCATATTTAAATCAGCACCATTAACAGCAGACAACAGAAATACACGCTGTGAAGATTTGCTCAGCTAATGATGCAAATCAGAAGAAGAAGGGAATGATTTACAAGGGAAACTATCCATCACACGTCTGGGAGAAGCTTCAGTTCAGAATTGTTCACATAAATCATTAAATGATGAACTAGTGAATGAACATCAGTGAGTGAATGTAGGCCGCTTTGATCAATGTCACAAACATTGTTTCATTTTAGAATTGTTTTTTATTTTTTTGTATATTAAGCCTATTTGATACATGGAGGCCTCTGAATGTTAAATCTCGTGTCTTCTGTCTTTGAGTGAGTGCTTGGTCCAGTAAAAGCTCTTTTAGTCTAATCCTAGAAACTCTTCTGGAGTCAGATCTGGACTGATTCTTCTCGAGTGAGCGTCAGAATAACTTTGGTCGTATCTCCAGATGAACTGGTCTGAAGCAGCTCATCAATCATTTTCTAGAAGAAGCTGATCATCAGGATCTTTTGAGGAGCTTCACTGTTCCTCAGCGGAGCAATGATCTTCACAAGCCTCCGAAGGAGATTCATTTAATTACTTCACATACAATGTAAGCAAGACTGTTACTCTGTTCTAGTCAATGAATATATTCAATCATCTTCTAATTTTTCTTCCTAACATCAGTGCTAAAGATATTCGTAGAAACAGAAAGCATACAGTATATTGTACTTGTTAAAGTAATAAATAAATAAAATATGTGAATAACCAACTATTTAAAGTTCTTTCTGTTGTGTTAGGGATCAATTTGACACACGTTTTCAGCTTTTTTTAGCTGAGAAACCAGTTACAAAATACTTGTAGTGACTAGGTGCATATAGTACAATATTGCACATGACATACTTTTTATTCTTTCTCTGCATTTTTGTTGTTATTTTTTCCTTAAAACGTTTGTGAGGGTGAAACGGGTTTCTCACGTCTTTTCATTTTGAAGTTCTCATGCTATACACATTCAAGTGTTTGACAAGCTGCTATCAAGGCTTTCTGCTTCAACTAAAGTGGGTCAACGGGGTGTTAATTAGACCCCAACACCGTCAACACCTCAATCGATAATGTTGCTTTTTTAGTTTCTGGAAGACCATTCCGTTGGGCTGCTCCTGCCAGGAGACCTTCACATCCGCTGCCATTCCCTGCTCTTGCAGTTTCTTCTGGACCTGAAGACAGACCAGCGTCAGACAGACTGGTGTTATAAGCCTATAAAGATGTAGTCTACTAGGTCACCGAGAAAAAAAACAAAAAACATTTAAAGAAGGGAACAGGAGAATATATAGGTTCATTTAGTAGTGATTTCACAAGGACAGACACCAAAGAACCTGGAAGCTCATCTCAACAGGAAGAAAACAAATCCTACCGGTTACAAGTTTGGTGATAAATATGGCTCACCTCCTTTAACACAGCGTCTGAGGTCACTTTATCAGTGACATCACCACCTGCGTTCACCTTCAGCCTCCATACCTGTCGCATTACTCTTGCTTGTGACAGGAGATGGAATACGTTAAAATGAAAACAATTAGACAAAGTCATCTTTCGGACAATCTGAAAACACAAGAGCGTTTCTCTTTGTTGTGTTCCTCTACTTCTCATTTTCAACACATGCTTTTAAATCTGTTTTCTCAAAATGAGTTTCATCACTTCTATTCTTTATTCCTTTCTATATTCTAATGCAAATTAATGTGTATTGGATTTGATAACACCTTATTTGCATATTTAATGATAACATTAAAAAACTTGTAATACAAAAATAATATCTTAATGCACTGAGCATAATATGGTGATAAAGTCAATATTTTCTCCATATTCATCCGTTTAGAAAAGTTTGACGATTCTGAAGAAAATGAGTGTTTGACAGTTGACAGATGAATCATTAATTTCTGGACGATATTATTTAAATCCAGAACTGTTAAGTCCAGTAAATTATGACAACATATGTTTTACACTACTTTAAATGATCCAGATAATTTAACCAATTTTAAATGTATTATTTAAAGCTATACTATAAGACATTCAACTCCATTTTTCAAGTCAGTTTAACATTATGTAAGTTGAAATAATCTGTACTTCCAATTAGATGATACATAAATATTTAAGGTAGCAGCTGAAGTTAATGGAAAGTTTCTTCAGCGATGAGCAAAAACAAACAGACTAATTATATTCTGTAAAGGTCCATCTATTTTCAGGTTGCTGAAGTTTTGTCTGGTTAAAAATTAAAACCCCAAAACAGCTACAAAATGCTTTAAAGACATTTTTGAAAATACTTACGTGGAGTTTTGCAAATAAAGAAAAACTTCTCTGAGCAGAGCTCATTAGTAATGTGACCCTTCTTGTTGACCGTGGCGCAGAATTCACTGACAGATAAATTATCAGGTTGTTTTTCAGACGGTTTCTGATCAGCGTTTGCGTTGGTCTGATCGGAGCACTTCCTCGAGTCTCTGTACAGACCGATCCAGGCACAGCTGTCGTTTTGGATCATCATCTTTAGCAGCTGGTTCTCACTCTCATTCTTGACCGTGTGTAAGTCTGTGTAGTTTTCTCTACAGAAACTTTGGGCTTGTTTCCAGGACATCACTGGATCAGTAACTAGTACCGGCCCTTGGCCTGAGAAACATTCAAATAACCAATCAACTTTGATGGCAACAACTTTTAACAGCAATCACCATTACTCATGTGTTATATGTAATAATAGCACATTACACTATTTGTACTATAAATCACATGCACTTTTTAATCTGCGTTGTGTTCTGGGTACAACATCTTTAATTTACCCACATTTTTTTTGTTTTTATTCAGTTTGCTAAAAATCGACATGTGGGTAAAATGGTTTCTCACACTTGCTGCAAAAGTGTAGTCTTTGAGATCCAAAAATCTATCAACAAAAAACATTTTTTGACAGATTTTTTTTTTCAATTCAATTCATGAATGAATCAGAAAACAAATATCTTAATATTTAAGTATTGCATTTCTTGTATTCCATATGATAACGTTATACAACAGAGTGTCCTGACCCTTCAGTGTTTTTTATCGCATGAACTCCAGTGAGGGTTAAGGGGGAGTCAATATCACCCAACGCAAAGATGAAACGAAATATATTTTCCCAAACACATATATGACTCTGAATGAAAAATACTGGTTTCAGAGTATTTTCAATCAAACAACTGTGCACCAGCTGAATTGCTTTAAGCAACTTTGACATCAACTCCTTAATCTCATTTCTCTAGAAATTAATGAAAGCACACAGTATGTGTAAGGTATATTAATCTTACCACTTTGACAAATAATGACACATTTAAGATCGCAGTTCTCATCATGCCAATATCCATTTGAATGAAGCGTCACACAGTCTTGCTCTCCATAATTATCTGGCTGATTCTTATCCCATCTCGTGTATGTAGGGCATTCATTTTGAAAAGACCAGCGCCAGCTGTTCTCATCGTCATAGAGTCTGATCCAAGTCTTAAATCCATATTTAGCTCTTAACATGTTTACTTCGCTCCACTCTTCATCCGTCTGGACAGTGGCTAAGTCAATGAAGTGCTTTCGACAGAAATCTCGAGCTTCCTTCCAGATTTTATGCTCTTGGACCAGAACATAATCATGTGAGTTGCACAGAATGACTGAGAGAAAGCCTGTTTCAGAAGAAACTGAGTCAGGTTAATAAGAACAATTCTGCTTTCAAGCAAAACTAATTTGATAAATGCAAAGACAGTTATTAAGCATTCAGAACATTCCTTCAGAATCCCGGTTTTGTGACAAATCTACAGTACTGTGGAAGAGTCTTAGGCCACTGGTAGTTTGCATTTCCAAACATTATTTCTGTCATTAATTGTAATAATGCAGTGAGATTATTGTCTGTCAGCAGGCAGTGCTCCACACAGAGATCTGATCTGATCATCATCAGTCTGTCTGGAGTCACATGAAGAAACAGAACGAACTGAGACACACGAACTCCAGAAGAACTGTGTCTCCAAGATGAAGAAAAACCCCACCTGGAAAGCTCCAGCACTGTTCAGAGTTTTAGACACTCGTGTAAAAATGTTGTAAAATCAGAGATGCTTTTGAAAATAATGCCACATATATTTAATTGATCAAATATATATCTGGTATTACAGCTTTTGGTAAAACATCTTCTGTTCCGAGGTACACCTGCCAATAGTTTTTCGTAGGTTTTTTTCTTCATCTTGGAGACACTACTGCAGTTTTTCAGGATTTAGTGTAAATGTAAACTGATATTTCCAACCGATTGGACTTAAACATTTCTTGTTGGTGAAAATACTAGTGGACTAAGACTTATGTACGGTACTCTAGATCCTACAGAAATGCACTATTTGTGTTATTTATGGTATAGACAGCCAAAGGAATACACATTTTTAAAGTTTCTGCTATTCTTTAAAACATTCATACAATCAAACACTCACCTGAAAACAGAACGATGTGAATCAGGCTGTCTTCCATCACTGTTGAGGTTAGATAAGGGTAGTGAGCTCCTCTTGTCCTCTGCTAATAAATTGAAGTGTCTGAATTTGATTTAAACTATAGCATGACTGAGAACACCCATTTTCTTTTTGTATATTTAAATCAGCATCTTCGTTAGTCATTAACAACAGATAATAGAAATTCATGGTGTGATGATTTGCTTGGCTAATGATGCATATCAAATGTGTTTTTACTCAACTGCAGACCAAATCAGAGGAAGAAGGGGTGATTTACGAGGGAAGCCATCCATCAAATGTCTTCAGTCTGGAAGCAGAAGCAGAATAATACTTTATTTAATGGTTATTAATAACTGCTGGCAATTACGAGGCTCTGAAGACAAAGCATTTTCATTCATTAGTTTATCATATAATGCATGAACTAGTGAATTACAATGTAAACATAAAAATAATAAATAAATCGCCTTTTAACTAATTATACATGGTTGTTGATTTCATAGATGGTATGAGCCTCACGAGGATGAGGAGATACCAGGAGATATGCCATCAATAAACCTCAATAAACACAGTTCCAGGGAGATGTTCATAGTTCTCAGTGAAACACAATGCATAGAGGCTGAAAGAGTAGGTTTGGTTGGAATGCTTTGGGACTGATGCAGAAACCACCACGCAGACTCAGGACTTTGATGTGAGCGCCCTCTGCTGACCTCACCAAGATGTCAACTTTAGGTAACTAGTCCAAAGCTGAACTGAATATTTCCTCAAGATATCTATATTCAGTCTAGCTCAACCAAGTCTCCTGAATCAGGAGAGAAATCTGCACAGATCACATACAAATGAAAACAGTCCATAGCAGCGCTAAACAAACATGTGGCTGGATTTCGAGCTTAGATGCAACAGGAGATGGACTTTTTCACTGGAGGAAGCATTAAGCATTAAGGACTCATGGTTTAATTAAAAAGGTTTTCATGTTGGATTAGTTTTATATTTTGCCTTCTCCAGATGTTAACTGATGGATAGAGTGAATTATTGTGATAAATTTATCAGCTATTTCGACCCTCATTCTGATGGCACCCATTCACTGCAGAGCATCCATTGCAAAGACACTGGTAGTATGTCACATTTCTTTAAATCTTTCTAAAGAAACAAATCAAATCTCAACTATTTCTTGATTTGTTTTTCTTTTCTTTTTTTTCCTTGAATGATTAAATTTCACCACATGAAGTTGTCAGTGAATTCAAACTAATAAATATGTTGTCATCTTCACCTTCATTAGCTAGTTATTTGTATAATGGATACACAAATGAAACTCCTCTCTCATGCAAAAGTACAGGAAAATGAGCCTCTAGGCTCATGCAAATCAATGGGATGGTCTGAGGTGGATATGAGCTCAACATATGACATCACTGGTGTCTACAATAATAAAACATTTATAAAAAAGAAAAAGTGTGCGTGTATGTAGTGCTTCACAAACAGGAGAGAAAGTGCTTGTGGATTTAATATCCTCCAGTCACACTGTATGTGCTCTCGAAGTTAAAAATTAATTTATTGTGAATAGCATCTAGATTGAACAGATTAAAAAAGCAAGGAGGGAACTTGATTCTTTTCATCTGTATACTTGATTGGATGTTGAGATGTGGGCGTGGCTCTGGAGAACAGATGAAAGCTTGCATTTGATGGTGGGTGGGGTTTAAGCACACTAAAAGATTGGAAACACTTTTTCCTGAAGAGACACTAATGAGAAAACCCTCTAAACCATTCTAACCAGACCAGACTGGGAGAGCAGCAAACCACTTTGATTTAGGATGTTTGTCCTCAAGTGATCAGGGTTAATTTGACTGGTTAATGGGGTCAGTCAGATGCTGCAACTACACCATCTGTCAGCAAAAGTCATTTAGAAATTGTTGTTCGTATTGTAAGCAGCTTTAAAAAACTCTGGTTGGAGTGTAATCTGTAATCTCATCCTCTTCAGTCGAATGACAGTTGTGAAAAAATCTAGGACTGCCTTAAATGTTAATAGTCTGTAAAAAACAAAAATTGTCCATGATGGACAGATTGTCAACAGATGATCCTTGAGTTTGTTGTGGTGCTGTGGAGAACGTTCCGCTGCCTGCAACATCCTCCAGCATGATCGGTTTGGCAGTGGGTCAGTAGTGGTGTGGGGTGGCGTTTCTTTGGAGGGCCGCACAGTCCTCCATGTGCTCTCCAGAGGTAGCCTGACTGTCATTACGTACTGAGACGATATCTTCAGACCCCTTGTGAGACCATATGCCAGTGCGGTTTGCCTTGAGTTCCTCCTAATGCTAGACAATGCTAGACCTCATGTGTCTGGAGTGTGTCCAGTTCCTGCGAGACGAAGGCATTGATGCTATGGGCTGGCCGCCCATTCCCCAGATCTGAATCCAATTGAGCACATCTGGGACATCATGTCTCGCTCCATGCACCAACAACTCATTGCTCCAAAGACTGTCCAGGAGTTGGCGGATTCTTTATTCCAGGTCTGGGAGGCCATCCTCTACCTCATCAGGAGGGGAGGTCATACAAGCACATGGAGGCCACGGTGAGTGTGATTTCACCAAGTACAAGATGTTCCTGGATCAACATTCTAATCAACCAATCTGAATTGAGGAATAAATCTGGAAATATCTTTTTTAGGCTTATAATCATGGTTAGGTGCTTCTACACCCTTGTTAATGAGCTATCATTTCCCACTGATTTTAGGCATACATTCTGGGTAGGGGTCAGTTTATATTTTTGGAGAGTAATGTTGATCCGGATCATGTCTTACTTGTCAAAATATGTTAACCCAGGAACACGCCTAACAAAATCAGGACGTGCGGAGGCCACACACACTACTGAGCCTCATTTTGACGTTTTAAGGACTTTACATCAAAATTGGATCAGCCTGTAGTGTGTTTTTCCATTTCAATTTTGAGTGTGACTACAAATCCAGACCTCCATGGGTTAATATTTCATTAATTAAATACATACTTGTCAAGTCAAGTCACTTTTATTTATATAGTGCTTTTAACAATACAGATTGTAGCAAAGCACTGAACATTATCAAATA
>JAUMHP010000052.1:697910-708403 GCA_032361065.1 Enteromius trimaculatus | reverse complement strand
GTACTCGTTACATCGTAAAAAGAATGGCCTCTACGCTAATATTAGTCTGTCTCTCTCTTATTCTGTTCCTCAGTCCGAAAAATATCTTGCTCTAACATATCTTAAAACATGTCAGTGTCATTGTTCTAACTAAGCATGGTTCTCCCAAGGTTTTTTTTCTCCATTCTCTCATGGATGGTGTTTTGGTTCCTTGCCGCTGTCTCTTGACTACAGACAGTGTTTCTGCATTTGATAAATAAATAGTTTACTTCTTGTTATTATACATTTCCATCACTCTGTTGTTCTACTTGATAATGTTCAGTGCTTTGCTACAATCTGTATTGTTAAAAGCGCTATAGAAATAAAAGTGATTGCTATTATTATAGCGCATATTTAACATTGTTATACACTTGAACTGTTTTAGTAGGTATTTCTATAGATTTTATTTAGACAAGGCGACGGGCACTTACAGCGCGGCATGAAATGCAGTACTCGTTTCTAGGGATGGGAATTCTTGTTGAGAACCGGTTCCCAGTGTTTCAATTCCTTGGAATCGTTTGCAAAATGTGCACTTCACTCAAACTGCGTCTGCTAAGATGCTATGGGAACAGTATCAACACGCCGCACTGTAAGCGAAGAACGATAGCCAATGACAGCTAGCAGTCACATAAGCATGCAGAGAAAAAAATGCCCCGCAAAATGTATTCATATCGTCCTTAGCATTAAGGCGTGTAAGCCTGAGCTCGCAGCTTGGGCTTGTGATGGCCAAGCACAGTGAGAGTGCTTTACAAACACTGCGACCAAGTATTTACATAGAGAAGGGATTGTAGGCCCGAGCTCTCAGCCAGAGCGCTTCAGCGGTCACAAATCTCACAAATCCCTGACAGGGAGATTCCACTAGACCATGACCATGATGAGGCGATGCCCCTTGCTGAATGAGCATTTACTCCTATGGGGCAGTCCTGGCCCATAGAGGAGTAAGCTAGCAAAATAGCGTCTAAACCCATTTAGAGAGCCTTTGCTTCAAGACTGGTAGCCCTTAGGAGCAGACACCGAAGCAAATAAAGAGTTGGTCGGACCATCTAAAGGAATGTAGGCTCTTAATGCCCTGACAGGGCAGAGAGGGTTGAAGTCATGGCCCTCGTTAGGAGGTAGCGCCAAACAATATACCACCTGCGCTCTAAACGGAGTGGAGAGCACATTCGTTATATATCCAAGCCTTGGTTTCAGGATGACATTATAGTCATTTGTCCTGAAATTCAGGCAGACGGGGCTTGCAGACAGTGCTTGCAGGTCGCCTATTTGCTTGACTGATGCCAAAAGCCAGCAGCAGAACAGTTTTCAGTGTCAGCACTTTCATGGTAGCCGTTTGCAGGGGTTCAAAGGGCTTCTAGCACAGTGGGCAGGTCCCACGTAGAGAAGCGAGGGCTGAAGGTCCTGAGCTGTCTAGCTCCTCTCATGAAATGGATAAAAGGAGTATTCTTGCCCACAGTCTGACCTGCTATAAGGTCGTGGTGGGCTGTTATGGCTACATTGCTTATCCAGCAGGTGTTGTAGAAAAGATAGTATCACAGATACCTGCTGTGAGAAGGGGTTTCGTTGCACTCTGCGCACACCTCGAAAAAACAGCATAAACGTGTCTCGTAGATGGGGCTCTAGCGTGCAATATGGTGTTTAGTATTCACTCGGGGAGGCAGACAGGCTCCCGACGAGCTGCCAAACATGTAGGGCTCACAGACTGAGCCTTCCGCCTGAGAGAGGAGGTCCCGTCTCAGGGTAATAGGCCACGGTGCTGCTCTCAGCATTGAGTGCAGGTCCGCAATCCACAGCTGGTTCAACCATAGGGGGAGGACCAGGAGGACTTTGTAACCCTCTGCCCTGATCCGGCTGATAACCTGAGGAAGCAGCCTGATCGGGGGAAAGGCATAGAGGGTAAGGCTTTGCCAGTTGTGGGCCAGCGCTTCCATCTCCCTTGTAAAAAAGCTGGGCAGCGAGTGTTGCTGTCTGAAGCGAAAGGATCCACTTCTGCTTTGCAGAACATTCTCCAGATCAGCTGAATAGTTCGGGAGTCCATTCCTGGGGATGGATACTCTCCGTGACAACATGTCTGCGCCCTGGTTCAGTTTGCCGGGGAAGTGGGATGCTTTTAGTGAGCACAAATTGTGCTGGGCCCACTTGAGAAGGCGTGCAGACAGTCTGAATAGGTGCCTCGATGACAGACCCCCCTGGCGATTTGTGTATGACACCACAGTAATACTGTCTGAACGAACCAGGATGTGAGTGTCCTTCAGTTGCGGCAGGAAAACATGATAAGCACGCTATACTGCCAGCATGTCCAGGCAGTTGATCCTTTCCTTCGTGCAGCACGCCGCACCCCTTCATGGAGGCGTCTGTCACTTTCCTTCTGCACACAATGTGGAGGGGAACATCTCTCTGCAGCCACTGGGTGCCTTTCCATAAGTGGAGAGATGCAATGCAGGCTCTGTCCAGTCTGAGCTGAACCTGTCCGTGAAGCTAAGCTCGCGGCAGCACCCACGCATTCAACCAGTATTGCAGGGGCCGCATTTGTAAGAGGCGGAGCCATAACACTGATGAGGCTGTGCACATTAGACCCATCATTCTCTGAAAGGCTTTCAGGGGATGCAGCGTTGCGATCCTGAAGGAGGCTCAACGCTTTATGGTCGTGGCGCACTCTGTGAGATCGACGCTCTGATTTGCATTGAGTCTATTACAGTGCCAAGGAATGCATTTGTTGGCCGGGCTGGCAAATTTTACCCTGAGTCCGAGATGGTGTAAATGGCAGAGGAGAATGCCCTGTGCCTCTCTGCTTCCTCTCACGAGCTGGCTAGAACGAGCCAGTCGTCAAGATAATTTAGAACACGGAATCCTATCTGTCTCAGAGGGGAAAGTGCCACGTCCATACACTTTGTATGGGTTCCCATAGCATCTTAGCTGACGCAGTATGAGTGAAGTGTCGACAGGGAACTGAACTGAACCAGCGCCACGTTGGTGGACGGAGCGAGATCTGATGTCCCACATGTGGTCAATGTTGCACCACAGACTGTCCAGGAGTTGGTGGATGCTTAAGTCCAGGTCTGGGAGAAGATCCCTTAGGAGACCATCCTCCACCTCATCAGGAGTGTTTTCTCACTACAATTTCGAACCGAGGAGAAGGGAAAACTTGTCACTTGATCCAACAAAAGCCTTCCCTCCGTCAAGCAAGGAAAGGTTTTATAAAGGAGGAACCGTGTACATCGGGGCTCCCAATCATCCACCAAACAGCCGTACACCTGCAAATACACAGACAGACATCCACAACCCAACAAGGACACCCTGAAAGGGTCATAACACTACGCAACAGTATATGATAGCAGTATAAGGTATAATACCAACTTTCATTATACAATGTTTAATAACTCAAGCCAGAAACATCAGCAATGCTTCAGATATGGATCAGATAAAAGTGGCGAATGATAAAAACTGCCCTTCTGCTAGAGCATGTAAAACAACACATTTTCATACACAATAATCTCCTTGTGTTTTCTCAGTTTGACTGATTTGAATACCCATAAACAATGCAAAACACAGGAATTTTGCATTTCTGCTGCTGATTCCTATGGAGCAAACAACCTGTTGTCCTTGTGTTTTAATCGTATTAGTGCAAGATAAAGAAACTAAGGCTGTGTTCACACTCGGCTTCTATTTTGCCAAGGACGTCTTACTTTGCTATAACGCTGTGCTGCAGAAATGGTAGCTTTTGGAGTTAACAATAGCTTTTCTCGTACAGTAATACCAGTACATTTTTCGTAAAATAACGACTGAAGTAACGACTTTACAGGTAAAGTTCCGGAGTAGATGTCTTACGTCACCGCGTTCTGAAGTCGTACGTGCGCATAATTGGGAGATAGCTGGAGGGCAGCTGGTTAATCATTCGTATGTACTCCTCATAAAATTTGTTGACATTAAGGTCCCATATTTTAAAATCTGAAATGTCCTGGCTTTGTAACTCTACCATATAAGTTTCAAAACTGCTGTGATTATTCATGAGCCGCTGCGACTTACATGAAAATGTGACATGCAATCTAGAGCTCTTCATAGAGGATCCGAGACCCGACCCGAGACCTGTGCAGAAAATATGGTGGAAAAAATACACATCAGAATAAGCTATTTAAATCTCCTGCTATTCGTGTGAACATCGGTTCCATCTAGCACGTGTACTTACCATCTAGTACATGTAGAGACCTATAGTTCAATCTACTCAGTCACCTGAGAACCGTCCATGACAACATGGAAACAGGTTTCGGAAACATGACGAAAAATGACATAATTGTGAAGTTGCTACATTTGATTAGGTCATGAAGTAATGAGACAGGCCACATTCAACCTGTTTGTGACAGAGAAAGCAGATGTAAAAACATATTGAAATGGATTTTGTTTCATTCATTCATTTCTCATCCACCAACAACACTAGCTGTAAAACAAGCCAAACATCAACCACCACATGTAAACAAAAACATTCAATGCCCAGGTATTCTCAGAAAGATCCAGACTTTCTGTCACGATAACTTTCCATCTCCTTATAATAGTACTCAAACCAAATGAAGCATTGATTTTGCGATATCAGGAGATTATTTATGTTTCAGGGCTTGAGCAATGACTCATTCTGACTTCATTCCAACATTTACCATACAAATCATTTTCATTTTTTATTTCAGGTAAATAAATCTTACATTTAGGTAAACTAATATTTTTACAGGATATTACTATTATTGTAATTTTTACTAATCCGACATTTTTAAAAAAATACAATGCACTGTAAATGTTGTCTTTATTTTATAACTTGATTTTTTGCATAGGTTTGTAGAGTGCTGTGCTCGGAAGTGCAGGATAGACAGAACATGAGCGCATACATGCACTTTCTCATGATAACAGGACAAGTAAGAGGAGAAAAAATGCTGTATTTAAGATCTGAGCTGTGGCAAGAACAGCTCCGCAGAGTTAAACGCTTAACTTAAACTTACCAACATCAATTATTTACTGCAATCATTTTAAACAGAGGAACAGTTCGGATTTCCCTCCATTTCACCTCAAACTCACATCAAAACTCTTTGCTGCCCTGTTTTGCGAATGGTTTTACCATCAGGAGCACTGTGATGCTTTAAATAATTAAAGTCGTACTGCACCAGGTTTGGTTCAGAGCCACAGAGAGATGGACTGGATGTGATGGACTTCCAGGGAACCTGTACTGTTGAGGGTAAGATGACGTTTGATGCTTAATGAGCTTTAATGATTTTAGTTCAATGAGCGATAAAGAGAGATGAACTCACACACAGCACACTTTAGACCGAAGCTTTCCTGATGCAGAAACACAGCAATTACCAGTTACAGCACACTTTATCTACACAAAACAACTGGAAAGAACTGAAACAGTCTAAAGCAGCTGTAGTTCTGCTTTTATTTGTACATTTACATCACAGAGAAAGATTTCAAGGAAGGGTTTAAATGTAGGCTTCTTGCCGTTTTTATTCAGTAAAGGACAGTTAGCACATGTGTTACTGTACTATTGTACAGACTTTTAATATTAAAATGACAATGATGTTTCACAGTGGACTTAAAACAGTGATTATGTTTACATTTCTGGAAATTACAAAACAGCTTTTTTAATCTGGTGGATCGAGACATACAGTATAGAGGACAAATCGTGTTGAATAAAATCCTGAAAAATAAGAGAAGCTTTATTACATTTAACTAAGAAACTATTACTTAAAATAAAAATTAAAAAGTTAATGAATTAAGCAAATGATTCAAACTCTGTTGCTTATGTTTATCATTGGTAATGTCTATTCTCATTTGGTTTATCATCATGTACTAAAACTGAAACTGAAATTATTAATAAATCCGTATCTCAATGATACTAAAATAAGACTGGTGTGTGTGTGTGTGTGTGTGTAGGAATGTTTGGAAGCATGATGGGAAGGCAGATGGTCTCTTCATAAGGGACGTCTGCTCCAGATGGCCGCTGTGTATTGTGGTGGTCCAGTGACTTACACACTGATCTCACAACACACGCAAACGCTGAAGTGCCAAATAGTGGAGTGTGTAACTGGACACACACCTTCCGATGCTCTCTTCTCCGTCTGCGTGTGCTTATATCTCCTCCTGGTCTCGTGTTTTAGCTGGGAAGGCCTTCGTTCACCGCTGGATTGTTCTGGAACTACAGATACGGCAGCAGAGGCGGACCGCTAGAGGACATCAGCGTATTCAGATGAGCGGCTCACAGTTAGCTCTTCTCTGTCTGATGGGCCCCCTGCTGGTTCGGGGCCAGAACGACACGGAGCCCATCGTGCTGGAGGGGAAGTGTTTAGTGGTCTGCGACTCCACTCCGACCACAGAACCCGCCGGGAACGCTCTGGGAATGTCGGTCCGCTCCGGAAGCGGCCGCATCGCCTTCTCGGCTGTGAGGAACAACAACCACGAGCCGTCTGAGATGAGCAACCGCACCATGACCATCTACTTCGACCAGGTAACGATGATTCCTTCGGCTGCTTTCTCATCCGAGCATGAGACACGGTGTCCATGTGTCTTTCTGTATTCCATCAAAGGTTCTGGTGAACGTCGGGAGTCATTTCGATCCGGCACGGAGCGTTTTCGTGGCTCCTAGAAAAGGAGTGTACAGCTTCAGTTTCAATGTGGTGAAAGTTTACAACAGACAAACTATACAGGTGAGTCAAAGCACCGCATAAATCCATTCTTTATATATCTTTAAAGATTATTACAGCCAGAAATCAGGAGAGAAATCCGATGCTTTTATTAGTTGTTTGAACTCTCTTTCTGACGGCACCCATTCACTGCAGAGCTTCCACTGGCGTGCGAGTAAAGGAATGCTGCGTTTGATCATTTTTGGTCTTTCTTTAACTGTACATGTTTCTTGTTTTTTCTTTACTTGACAGCAGAGGACATATTACTCAAAACTGCCTGGTTCCCAGCTAGCTTTGCACAAGAACATTTTGATGTTCACTGCATGAATGACACAGTTGTTGTTATTATTGTTAAATACTGTAAGATGTCCTCTGTATCTGTCTCTGTCCAGGTGAGCCTGGTGTTGAACGGCTGGCCGGTGATCTCAGCCTTCGCCGGCGATCAGGACGTGACGCGCGAGGCAGCGACTAACGCAGGTCTGGTTACGATGGAGAGAGGAGACAAGGCCTACCTCAAACTGGAGAGAGGAAACCTGATGGGTGGCTGGAAATACTCCACCTTCTCCGGCTTCCTGGTCTTCCCCTCATAGCTCAGGCAGAAGATAGAGGAGCGCACAGTGTTCAGACGAGGACACGTACACGCGCTGCTGGGCTTCTTCCTCTGCATCTTCTCTATTTGCATGAATCTGCTTGTTGAGATCAGGGACGCACGTTATATGGCACTTTCCACTAACAAGACACAACATGGGCTGTAAATATGTGCAACGGTGCTAAACCTTCAGATTGTGGTGATCGTCATCTCAGGATGTCAAAGTGAATATTATATAACATATATCTAAATAAATACATTTTCATTTTGAATTTGCAAATGTTGTAATCTGGAACCTGCATGTGGGACATTTTTGCTGTTTTCAATTAATAAGATTAAAAAAAGTTATTTCAAACACGCTAAACGAGGAAACAAGGACACACTCAGAATATTGGAATTCATGCAGGTTGCACACAAGAAATGCAGAAAATCTTTACTGTTTTAGCATTTGACATATTTTTGTTAACAAAGCATATACCCATTGGGCAGATTATGATTTGTGATTTCAATTTTCTGATGCAGGTGTAAGAGCAGGTTGGAAAATGACATACTTGATGTTTAAACGAAATTATTCCAACTGTACAATAAAATCCTGATGTTTTGAAGCATGAATGATTCTAAATTGGAGCCTTCTTTCTTTAAACAGCAGACGAAGGAATATTGATTTGTGATATCATTATATTATAACTGGTCATTATAAAAACAATTTATTGATCATCCTTAGTGGTCAGATTTGATGTGAATGGTGTCCATCCAATGTATACTCAATTTTGTTCATAATGCTAAAATTGTATTTGTTTTATGTCTGTTGACAAACGAATAAGACTAAACACTTGTCTTCCTGTTGGACAATCATATTAAAGCATGCTTAGATCTTTTCTTATTCACCTGTGGTGTCTTGCCTTACTAGTCTGGTTTCATTCTGCCGTGAAGGTCAGAGAGTAAACGGACACAAATGGCTGCAGAGTCTATTTATCATCATTATCCACCATCTGTTGTTCTGGCTACAGACGTATAGAAGCCAAAACAGTGACTTCCTCCAGGCCCTTCGAGGACAGCGGGTCTGAGCCGGAGCACACGATCTCTTCTACATCACATCATCTGCCTTCAAATATTCGTGGTGTGAATCTTATGAAAACATACTAGTTTTTTTGTAATTGATGCAAAGGTAATATAATACAAAATATAGGCTTACTGTTATAAATCTATACTGTATACAATTAAAAGTCTTAATTTAAAAATGCGACTATTGAAGCTTGAGTCTTGTGAAAAGGGTTCATAGAAGTCAATGGCTACCGTCAACTGTTACTTCTTTCTTCTTTTGTGTTCAACAGGTTTGGAAGCACACTTGATGGCGATTTAAATTATTACACTTTCCATTTTGGGTGAACTGTCCCTTTAAGGTCCGCAGATTTAATTCAAATCGTAGTTGGAATAAGTCTTCTGTAGGACTAGCTCAGCCCTTCTTCGTGTGAGACTGCAGTAATCTAGCGTCAGTTTTGTCAGGATCACCGGGAGAGATGCGGCACGAGCGGATCCGAGCCCGTTACGTTCCGGTGGACAGATGGAGAGACGGACTGAACGCCAGGATCCCGCCGAGAGAACGGCACGAGCCGTCACTACTGATCAGCGCCACGCATCCTCCGCCATCTGATACTACAACACTGGCAATATCCAACACATGCAGATCTCGGAAGACAATGTCAATATTTATTTTTAAGTTAAGCAGCGTGATTTAGACCCGTTACAGAAGCTGATGGCACAGAGCTCACCTGAGATAATCACAGACATCCTCCATTTCACTCCATCCACAATCATTTATTTATTTGTTTGTTTTTGCATTGTGACAAGCATATTTTCTTATTATTAACAGAAGAAAATTCAGTACAAAAAAACACTATTTTTTATTTTAAGTTGTAATTGTCCTGAAAATGTCACAGTGCAAACAAAAACAGTGATTCTAAAAATAGTGTTTCTGTATGAAACATATATGCATATCTCTTTCTTTTGATTTTGAGTTGGAAATGTTTTTACACTTAAATTTAAGACTTATTTGAACTGCATGTGAAATTTCTATTCATTTGGATTACGCAGTTTTATCTTTGAGTAATAAAGTCAATATTAATCATGTTAATTAGTAATAAGATTTGTCATCAAAGAAATACGAGTATAGGTTTTATTCACGTTTCGTATTAGTTTTTATTTTGCACATTTTAATTACATCTGTAGTATTTTTGTTGTGTTTTTGTTAAATTAAAATTATTTTTTTTCAATATAGAAAAAAATGTAATTCATATAAAAATTCTCTCTCCTCTCTCTCTCTGTATATATATATATATATATATGCAAGAGTAAAAAATATTTACTGTGTAATTCAAATGCATGGACATTTTGAACAAGGTGAATCTTCCATTTAGGCCTGAATATTTCTTTAAAGTGTTCAGCTGCGTTATAATTCTACTTCCTCTGAGTCAGTCCCTGTGCAGTCAAACACTGGTCTCCTGAGAGCTGCTTCCTGTGTGAAGACGTCACTGAGGTTTCTTCGGTGAGTTCTGAGGGTTAGAGTAAGACGTGCCGGCGCTGGAAGGAGCCGTTCGGTGTCTCTGCCGCGCTTTCGTACCAATATTCATGGTGTTATTGTTGCCGATCTGAACTCCACAGACGTTGGAGAAGAACTGAACTGTACCTGAGAGAAAGCAGAAAGAAGAACGGGTCAGACGCTTTCTGTTCCTGATTTGACCAAATCCATCCTGATCTAAAGAACCAGCCCCATCTAGTGGCAGATGCGAGACAGCTCCATGACTTGATTTCTGACAAAGGCAACTCTACTCTACATCTTAGAAGGTGTTTATCTCCTCATCTTCTGCAAATATAAAGTACTTTTTCACAATTCTGACTTTCTTCCCGCAAGAGGGGTTTATATCTCACGATTCAGATTGTTTCTCTTAGAAATAAAGTCCAAAAAACACACTCACCTTTTTGTTCCGGTGTTGAAACCTGACGCTGTAAAACAAACACACAGCAGGGTGTTAGAGAGGAGAGGAGAGGAGTGTGTGTTTATGAGGACATTAAAGTGTATAATGACAGGGATTAAATATGTAGGTGATTTATGAGGACATTTTCAGTGTCCCCGTAATTCAAAAGACTTATAAAACATACTAAATGGTGTTTATTTGAGAATGTAGAAGTGTGTAGTGTTTCCTGTAAGGGGTAGGTTTAGGTGTAGG
>JAUMHP010000052.1:623459-638179 GCA_032361065.1 Enteromius trimaculatus | reverse complement strand
GCTACACATATTTATTGGATGGAAATCCTGCATTTAATTAAATTGAGTTCATCCAATGAATCATTTTTTTGAGTGTAGGTTTAGGTGTAGGGTAGGTGTAGGGCAATACCACATACAGTTTGTCCAGTATAAAAACCATTACGTCTATGGAGAGTCCTCATAAATCACAAAAACCAACATGCGTGTGTGTGTGTGTGTGTGTGTGTGTAAAATATTAGATGAAAAACTTAAATATTCTACTTAAAGTAAAGTAAAGTTAACATATGTGACCATGGACCAAAACATAAATCAAGCTGAAAAAATAATCACTGATTTATAATTTGTGAGGATATTCAACTATTAGACATCTGAATCTGAGGGAGAATCAAAACACTGTGAAAACCATCTTTAGAGTCGCTCCAAATGAACCATATTACTAATGAAGTTTAATATATTTGATTTATTAAGTGAAATAAAATACAACTTAATCTTAAATAACAAGAAATTAACCTTAAAAGTAATTAAATAAACTAACCTAAGCTTATATTAAAATAAATAAATAAAAACTAAACTGACAAGAGCAATTAATACTAAATTGTACTAACATTTAGATGAAAATATAAAATAAAAGCAAATTCAATATTAATATTAACTATAATGGTATATACCAAAACAGCATTGCTGATATTATTGCTGCTTGTTGGGTGTGTTTTGTCTGTTGAGATGTATCATTTTCACAATGACATGACTTTTTTTTTCCTCAATGTTATGATGATGGTATCTGAGCGTGCCTGCGCTCATCGGGTCACGTGATCATTCGCATCATTGTGTTCCTGGCGCCCTCTAAAGGATCGACGCTGAAACTGAACCAGCTCTCACAAGCTCTAGATTCTTCATTTGGACATTGAAGTAATTACGTTTATAAATGGCACATTGTAATTTCTACACCGCGCTTCTATTCTGTCAGTGCAGTTCTGGAAAATACTCCTAAAATCAAAAACATGCGTCCGGAAATGACAAGCATGAGAAAAGCAATGATTAATTGTAGTAATCCGTCTTGTTTCTTTTCTCGTGTGCTTTTATTCGTGCTATGTGAGCGCGTGCCGCACCACTTCATGTTTGACATCTGGTTGATTTAACTAGCTGGTTGGAATGTGAGTTATAAAGTGAGTATGCTTTACAGACGTAAGGAGGTGCTTGTGTTAAATTATGCTGTGGTTTCTGACATTCCTGCTGTTTGTTTCTCTTGACAGAAGTGGATAAACTTTCACTCAGTAGAGTAAATAGCGTCTGTGGCTCCGGGGCGTCACGCTCGGTCTGAGAACACTTCTGACGCAAGACAGGAATAACAAGACAGGCTTTTATTTTTGCAGTTTCTGTACGTCACCCATGCTTTCTTACACTAACACAATAAAACCACACTGTCATTTTAAGATATTTAATAATTTATTATACTATGTAATTTTATATATATTTATGAAACTTGTCGGCCCGGTCCTGGGGCAAACCCCAACACGAGTGATTTTTTTTTTTAACAATTTATTTTTTTAATTACAAAGAGAGCGAGATTGTCCCACAAAAATAAATAAAAACTATTTTATTGCTCTCCCGACTCGATGCAGGATCTATCTTTTTCGCGCAGCCACTTCCACATGCATCAGCTCCCTGATAGTCACAATTCATCAGAGAACAGCTACTAAACATCCACTGTCAAAACCACAGACGCCCTCTGGTGCCCAGGGGAGAGAAAACAAGAGAGAAGACAGGACAAAGACTGCTGAAGTCTATTTTTATATTTAATATTGAACTAGATGGGGTAAACATTTGAAACAAACTTCATGTTAGTCTAGCTCAAAATGTCTGGAGTTCCACAGATCTATGATTTTGTAGGTGTGTAATTTTTTTTTTTTTTTTGAGTAACATAATTGTACACAAATATTTTAAAAATATTTTTATAAGTTGTGTAGTATTTGGGAATTTGTTCAAGTTCAACCTGTCCTCCAACTAATCGTAGGTCGTTTGTACAAAAATGTGGATGTAGTTTATGGCTGGTGCAGCTCAGTGTGTGGAGCGCTGCGTGAGAATATAAGACGGGGTCATCTGATAAAACCCTTTGAGTCGTGTTTTTACATCATTTGTAACGGGTAGGTTTAGGGTGGGGTTGTGTGGTCGTACAAATTAATTGGCGTGTTTCCAATAAAAATATAAGAAAACAAGACAAAGCTATGCAGTGAATGTTTGAACACATGATTAGAGCTGAGAGGCAGCAGGTAACACCTGCAAAATGTGGTATGTTCACTTTATATTTTACTTACTTACTTTATTTGTTTATTTGAAAAGGGACCGTGCACAATTTTAACATAAATGTTTGCATTTCAGGCATTGTACCAGATTTAGCCAATGGCTTATTTTCATCTGAAGTCCCTTAGCAGATTATCATAGTCACAATTTAAAAAAATAACCAAAATAATAATAAAAAAAAAGAAAATATACAAACACTTATATACATCATATCAGAACCTCACCATAACCACATCAATGTTTGCAGAGTTGAGTTGACCTTAAATATGATTTTAGTTTCAATTTAAAAATATCAATAGATGTACACATTCTGATATCTTCTAGTAAAATGTTCCAAAGAGTGAGAGCTTTCACTGAGAAGGACGCTAATCCAAAAGCAGAGTAACGGAATGGACTAACACAATCTCTAGTGAAAGATGATCTAGTAACTCTTACAGAGGCTGTGGAACGGAAGTACACAAAGTCACGAAGTATAGAGGGGGCTATGCCATTTAAGATTTTATAAACCATACATAAATTCGAGAAAAGCCTAAAATTGTCAAAGCTAAGAAAATTATATTTCTGCAAAACCCTACAATGGTGATATTGGTTGGGCTTTTTATCTAAAAATTGTTCAAGTCTGTTTGTAAAGAGATTTTAAAGGTTTGGTCACAGTTTCTCCTGCTTGACCCCAACATGTCAAACAATATGACAAATGAGAGAAAATTGTAGCGTGCATTAAAGTCTTAGCAACATCATTAGGTAGACACTGTCTAATTTGTCTGAAATTTATCAAACTATATTTTATAGTCCTCACCAATTTCTTTACATGTTTTATAAAACTAAGGTTTGAATCCAGCATTAAAGCTAAATAATTAAACTCGGTAGCAATATCTATCTTCTCACCATTTATAAAACTATCTGTATTGGGAGAACACACCTTCATTTTTGAAAAAAAACATCCCTTTTGTTTTATCAGTATTTAAAGTAAGACACGATTGCTCTAACCACAGTGTAATCCTTCCCATAGCGACGTTGAGCTTCTCAACAACTAACTCTGCTGTGTATCATCAGCATACATTTGGACTCACGCCTGTTGTAGAATTCAAGGTATTAGAATGAATCCCATTAATTTTGCTGTTTAAATTGTTTTAATGTTTGAATAATTGCTGGAAAGCTATTGAATTGAATTCCTCACCCTCATGTCATCAGCTCCCTGGCCTTCAGACGCAGTCTATGCTATTTCTGGTATTCTCCTAGCATCGCAAACTGAAGTTGATCCACTGACTTTCCACTGATGTTTCTGGATCATTTCAGCTGTGTTGCTGTGTCTGTGGAGGGACAGATAGCTCTCTATGTGTTCTGAAGATGAACAGAGGTGGCGAACTAACACTTTAATATAATAATGCTTTTGAAATATTTTCCTGACTGAGTTGAAGTGAACTGATGTGCTAGCAGTCTCTCCATCATCAGTGAGTATTTGGGTTACGATCGCCCACCCAGCTTGATCCTTCATGAAAGAACCTGCAAATGGATCCGCTCGTTCCACAATTTTCCATTTTAAAGATGTTTTGGGTGATTTTCGAGTAATATTGTGATGTCTCATTAACCTTATTTTGCTGCACAGATGTAAGCTATTGACTATAATGTTTAACAGTTATGATTATGACAATGAATGATATGCTAAGATGATATCATATATGATGATGCAGTATCACACAGCACAACAGAGTGTAATTGTGCGGCTAAAATAACTTTTTTTTTTTTATATTTTATGTCCTGCAAAATGTTTTTAATGAAATCATAATTATTATTTTTGCTTGTAGGCGTGCATAAAGCCTTTCTAATCTTTTTCATTAAAGTGATCATGATAGAATTTACATTTTTGAGTGAACTATCCTTAAAAAAAAACAAAAAGCTGCCTGATTAAAGGGTTAGTTCACCCAAAAATCATCTTCAGGGGCCATTGCATATAAGGTTAAGACTAGTCTTAAAAGTTAGTCAGCTAATTTTTTCTTTACAACGGGTCAGTTTTTTTAAATTCAGTTACATAAAAATGTATATTAGTCTAAGGTAAATACAAAATATAAAACAGGCTAGAACTTAACACACTGTCTTAACAAGAAGACTTAAGTTTATGGCCCCTGAACACAAAGGAAGATATTGTTGATGATATCAGACAAAGGCGAAACAAATCTTAAAATCGATTTGTGCCGCGTCTCTCGGTGTCTGTGGCGGGAGAGTGGACATGTCTCGCCCTGTTTTACACACAGACAGGGACGCGCGCTCAGGTGTCAGTGCTGAGTTATTATGACGCACTTCTGGCGCGTTTAATTACGGCTCTTTTCAATAAAGCTGGCGCGAGTCCCGGAGCTTTTAATTTCTCGGAACCTGCGCGGGGTGACGTCATCACGCCCTCCGGTGCTCACGAGCTCTCCGCTATCTGCTGATATTTAAGGCTCGAGGGCACGGTCACGGCGGCGCGACGCGATGGAGGGAGCAGCGGACTCAGGGCGCTCGGCGACGGACAGAGCGGCGGCTCTAGCCCGCTTACTGCACCGCGATTGCACGCGTCTGCTCCAGCTCTACGTGAGTACGACCGGCCGCCGTTATTCGGTTCATATAACGTTACCGCTACAGGCATCACCTTTGATTATCAAGCTTCTATCTGTTTTGTTCTGCAGTGCTATGTAGGCAGGTACCTAACATTACTACGATTTCTGCATTTATTCAGTTAATAATGTGATAATCCGGTTCATGACGGCAGTGTTGTTTAGCTGTAAGTCAAGTGAGCAGCAAACACTAAACTAATGAAAACACAAGGTTTTGAGGAATCCTTCACACACTGATAGAGGAGCAGTGTCCAGCAGCAGAGGGCTTGTTTATTACATCTGCTGATGATCACCAACCTGCAGGCCTAAATCTGTCTTCATGTGCTCGAATTTGTGCTGAAATACTGTAGAGAAATGTTTTCTTCTGTTCTATAAATAAACATTAGTGCATTTCTAAAATGATTCAAACAAAAACTGTGAATAAATGAAAGATTATTGAAGTATGTTTCACCTGTTGTAATACTACAGGGTTTTCTGCTTCAAAATGTTTTCAGATGGATCACAGCTTACCTGAGTACCTTTTTTAAATATCAAGTGTTACATTATGTGCATATATATATATATAATAGTGAAACATACTTCAATAATCTTTGATTTATTTACAGTTTTTGTTTGAATCATTTTAGAAATATACTAAAGTTTATATTTACATGTAATATAATATATTAGTTTTTTAAATGTTAATTTAAATCATGCAGATTTAACCACACTCTGAAGTAAGTAGTCAAAGCAATTGCATTTGTAGGGGTTTTATTTACCTCTTTCTTCTACATTCGGTAGCAAAAAACATATATCTTGTGCAATAACTACACTATTCAAAATGCAATTTCAAATATTATGCACTTTTCTGTACAGGCAGTGTTTTTATTTATTTTTTTTATATACAGATATGTATTTTTATGCAAATACAATATTTACATTTTACACATGACTTATGACATGTACAGCAGAAGCTGTTAGAAATGCTTTTCCTAATAAAATAAATCAAACAAAAAGCAATAAGATAAACAATACATAATGTAAGACACACAAACATGTGAATAATTCAATTTGAGTAAAAAAAGTCAATTTGAGGAAAATAAATACATTGGCTTTCCACTTATTTGTGGCATTTACCAAACTAGCAATGTGGGAGTAATATTTTAACATTTCTTTATCCAGCTATCCTCACTATGCATGATGGGTTTCTGTTTTTGCCGTTAACGCAGACGTCAGAGCCATTTTTGGGTTCGTCTGAAGAGTTGGCGTAACACGCAATGCGTAATTGATATCGAATGCATTTGTGACTCAGAGGGCCGCTCGGTTAATTACAGGTGTTTGGGGCACACGTGGGAACACATGGATCATAGCGCATTAACCGTAAGCGTGGGGTGGGCGCTCCGAGTGACTAATCTTCCTCTAAAGGGCCACTTTTCCTGTAATAACTAATTACAGCCCTTCTCCTCCTCCTCCTCCTCAGAAAGAGCGGGAGAGCTTCCTGTCCCAGCATGCACCGGGCGGCGAGCGTCTGGTGACCCTGGCCCTGTGCCCCGAGGCCCTGACCACGGCCGAGCAGGTGGGTCATGTGCGCTCAGCCCTGCGCCGCTGCATGGAGCTGCTGGAGTGCCTGATCAGCCGAGAGGTGGAGGAGATGGGCGAGGAGCTGGAGGGAGAGTTTGAGAGCCTGAGGAAGACCGTCAAGGACCGGCTTGGGCATCTGGTCCACAGCACCAGGGCTCTGCTGGAGAACGGAGAAGGAGGCTGCCCGCCGTCCCCGCCGCTGCAGTGCACCGAGGTAATGCGCAAGCTGACTGTGACTCTGTTCGGATGTGTTTGTAGATCGCTAGAGAGCGTTGTCTGGAAGAGGGCGGGGCTAGTTGTGTAGAATGAAATGAGATGTGTTTTTTCACCATCTGGCAACCCCCGGTGCCGAAATTCAATTGGGTAAAGTGGCAGTGGGCGGGTTTGACAAACCAAACGCACCGCACATTTTCAAAGGAGAATAACGTACAGTAGCATTGTTTTTCTGATAAACAAGTGTGTAAACTTAGCATGTTTCTGTTATGGTATTTTTAAGATTTATTCAAGAACTTCCATACAGCTCCTGCATTACATTTTTCACCTGGTATATAACACTCATAACTACAGCGATTTATATTTATGCACATTTTCTAAAATTCAAAGAACACTTACTTTCACCGTATTTAACAAAAGGCAAGTTTCACTAAATGGTCAACTTTTGGGACGGTCAACAACCACGATTTCAAGACGCTGGTTTAAGTGTTAATAATATGCTTGTTGTTTGCTTCGGTAGATTTTTTTTATCTCCACCTCAGCAGCACTTACAGACACCAAACTTTGCAGTTTTATTCCATTTGGCAGATTTTTATTTTTATTTTTTTTTTGCAGTTAATTTATTTGCATTTGTAGATTTCAATTACAGTATATATCTTTAAAGGCTCTTTTTTCCACTTCAGCAGCCTAACCCACTTTTTATTCTGCCCTCCACTAATATTGACTTTTACGAATGTCTAACCTATCACTGAAATAAAACAGTTGAAATGGGGAGAAAATCTCATTGTCAAATAAATGTTTTTATCCAATACTTGTTTTCTACCAATAATTATTGGCACCCGTAGAATTGAAGTAAAATATCTCTGAAGTATATTCCCATTCATATTCACAATTCTGAGCACTCCAGGGTGATTATGAACATGAACTAAATAAATATATTTATGATGTACAGCAAAAGATAATTGAGCTTCACAAATTAGTGGCTTTAAGAAAAGTGCTAGATCAGTGAAAATGACCATTTCCACCTTCAGGGAAATAATGAAGAAGTTCCCATCAACACACAATGTTAGGAAGCTGCCTGGAAGAGAACATGTGTCTCTGTCCTCCTAATACACGGAGAGGAGTAGAGATTGAGGACTGAAGACTCTTCAAGGACCACAGCTGGAGAACTGCAGAAAATAGTTGAGTCTAAGGATCAGAAAACATCAGCACATGTTGTTCAGGAGGGTTTAAGAAGAATTCTCCTCCAGAAACAATCTCCAGCATGTTCAGCTGTCAGACAGGACTGGAACTACAGATGGGACTGGCTTCTGTGATCAGATGAAACAAGATGTGTTTGGTGAACACAGGGATAAAAAGTACTCCATGTGTACAATGCAGTATGCTGCTGTGTTTTTGATGTCGTGTGTCTATATTTCTGCTGGATCGTCTTGTTTAGACACATGGCGTCATGGATTCTATCAAATACCAGCAGATAAAAATCAATAATTCACTGACTTATCTTATAATGGGCCGTGGTTGGGTCTTCCACTGGGACAATAATCCAAAACAAACATCAAAATAAACACAAGAATTAGTCACTGAGCACAAAATGAAGCTCTTGCCATGTCTGCCCCAGTCCTCTGAGCTGAACCCTGGGTGATGTGAACTAAAGAGGAGAAGCATCATGGA
Source organism: Enteromius trimaculatus (assembly GCA_032361065.1). NCBI lineage: Eukaryota > Metazoa > Chordata > Actinopteri > Cypriniformes > Cyprinidae > Enteromius > Enteromius trimaculatus. Next base: position 629,864 of record JAUMHP010000052.1, on the reverse strand, counting down.
GCTGCTGATCTGAAGGGTCTGGAGTGATTCTGGATGAAGGAATGATCTCTCTTCTCTGATCAGGTGTTCTCCAAACTCTTCAGGCGTTACAGGAGAAAACTCAGAGCTGTTATTTTGGGAAAAGGACGCAGCAATAACAGGGTGCCAATTATTGTGTCCAACATATATTGGGAGTTTTCCTCCCTGTTTTCAGCTGTATTAATTCAATGATAGGTCAGAATTTAGTCAAAAGTTTTCGAATGAAACCTCAAAAGGATAATGCAGATGTATTTTCACAGGCAGCTTTGCTCAGATTGGGTGCTGGTATTAGTGTATATTCTGAAGGGTTTTACTGTGGGGTTTGTTGATATATCATTGACCGTAGTTGTTATTAACACTTTATTCCAATAAAACACAGCGAACATGTATTGTTTTGTATGTTATATTAGTTACAGGTTTTATCCTATTATCCTACTGAATAGGACATTTCAGTGAAGCTTGTTTGCTGTTATTCATTGACAAAGCAGATTAAATGATTAAATACATCAGCATCCATACAGCACTTCTGTTTATATGACAGGGTCATTATCTGATGGTGATGATCTCGAAATGTCTGAATATCAGTCTCTGTCACTTCAGTTTCTGCTTCCTCCGGCAAAGCTGCTGATATCTGGGCTGAATCATTCTCATTGTTTGCAGTGACATGCTGCTCGAAAGGAATGTTTCTTTCACTTTGGTCCTGTACTCTGAATCCCGCTCTCTATTTGGTCTGCCGGAGTTGACACAGAAGCAGCGATAAGCATTTGGGCGCTCATCAAACCCGCACCGCTAAACCCTGATCCCTATTCCTGTAAGTCACAGGGCCTCCACAAGCCGACAGCGCTGTAGTGAAGCTGGGCTTTACCAGACTTTCAAGCTGATTCACAACACCACAAAATTAGATAACTATACAATTAAATTATTAGGATGTCATGCAATAAATAAAGTACAACGAAATCAAATATGAAATAAAACTCGAAAATCTAATGATGCAGACAGAATAAACGAACCAACATATCACAAAATAATTGAATTTAGAATGAAATATGTCTAATATAAAATATAATTGAAATAAAAAGCAAATAAATGGATTGATATAAAATTATATTGATTGTAAAAAAATATATATATGTATTTGTAAATGTATTTATTTAATTTAGTTATTTTTGCTTTAAAGAAAACATTAGTGTTTGAATGAATTTCTGATCAAAGTAATTAAATATGAATGCAAGTATAAAATATACTGTGACAGTAGTTAAGGTTGAACAATTCAGAAAGGTGATTCAAGGGGCAGTTCATGTGAAGGTAAATGAAGATCAGGAAAGCATGTTCAGATAAGTGAGGTTGCAGCACTGTAGGTTTCTGTCACGGGACACGGTTTGCAAAAGTAGCTTACTGTAACAGCTGCACGACCTCCAAGCAGCTGAACTGCGGTCACACTACCCTGACTAATGTAGGGACGTTAGCAGCGGTGCTACTTTTAGTTGCAGACCCTCCAACACTGTCCCGCGGATCTCCTACATCAGGATGTGTGGCAGACGAGCATTTCCTTCAAACGCCAGTAAATGAAGCCCATCACAGTACAGCAAATGAATGTTTTCAGACGTTTCCTATCAACAGACGTTTGGCTCATGATCAGAAAGTCACTTCATGTCGTGTGTCGGCGTGAAGGGCACGTCAACTCTATTTCTGTGCTCTATAATGCCCCAAAATGAGCGGAGTGGGAGTGTAAATTTGTATTTTATCTAGAAGCTCTGCGGATACAGACTGCTGATGACTTTATTTAACTCTGCACACACACACGCAGGTTGTGTCATGTGCTGTCTGTCACACACACACACACACCATTACAAGTTCTCAGTGTGGCTCTTTTACAAGTATAACAGGACAGCCAGCTGAGAACGGCGGAGCAATTCATGATTTCACCCATGTGCCATGAAAAGTGACCGACACATGTAGTCAAACGTTTGGAATAATCAAGACATGTTGATTCTGAATGAATTCTCTCTGCTCACCAGGGCAGCATTTAATTGATCAAATACAAAAATAAACGTTACATATGACTCTCTTTATGTTAGTGTGATGTATTTCTGTGATGTTCAGCATCATTACTCAGAATTATACACTGATTTACTGCTGATTATTATCAGTGCTGAACACAGATGTGCTGCTCAATATTTTTTGTGGAAACTGATTTTTTTTAGGATTGAAAAATGAATGGAAAGTTCAAAAGAACATTTTATTTCAAATAGTAATCTTTTGTAACACATGTTTACTCTTACTTTTGGCCAGTTTAACGTGTCCTTGGTGAATAAAAGTGTTTTTTCTTACTGCTACATTTTTCACAATGTTACTGTATTTTGTATCAGTTCAGTGCAGCCTTGATGATCATGTTTTCAGTGTAGTGAGGTTCAGTGATTCACAACAAGGCATGTATTTAAGAAAGTTTTCTCTCATGTTGACATCTGTTGTGATTTTCAGGGTCAGGATGAAGTGGAAGGTTCTGATAGTTTTGCTGCTAAAATCTGGACCTACAGAGTTCTGCTGGAGCTCATCCACTGGACTGATTCTGCCTCTCAAACCCTTCACGTATTCCACAGCGAGAAACACGGCCAGCAGCAGCAGCAGCAGCTCCTCTAGACGCCCAGCGCATGCATCCTGAACTAAACTCCGTGTTCAGTGGGAATCAGTATTTTCAGTTGAGGACCACGTTTAGTGCAGGAGACTGGCGCAGATCAAGACCGTAGACGTCTGAATGATGTGATCTTTAGTTTAGACATAAAACCCATCCAGTATTATCAGAACTTCTTGTTATTTGGTGCAACGCTTAGTTACAAAATAACTCCAGCATCTGAGCAGAAATAATGTGTATTCCAAAAAAGACTCCATTGACAAGTTTATTCGTCTCGTTTTATAAACCTCTCAGTATCTTACTTTAGTTTAATAGCTTAGATGGTCTGGGATCAAATCCATTACAGATGTTCTCTGAGAGCAAGGCTTGAATTGATTAATTTATATAATTCATCTTCTTTAAGCTGATTTCACTGGAAAACCGGATAAAATACAAGCTGAGTGCATTGATCTGCTCAGGTTCTGTGCCTCTACGGTCTTGATGTCGAGGGAGAAACAGATTTATTACACTACGCTGTGCTCTTGAGGTCTAATACGGTAGCGCTTGACTGGACTGAACCATTAGGGCTCTTCTGTGAAATCCATCACAGGCTTCAGCCTCAGTTACACTCGTGTTAGTTCATTTGACCATCGCTGTCAAAAGATCTGCAGGCGTTTTCACTCACAAATCAGCAGAGACTCTCGGGACACCGCAGACATCTTCACACTGATCTGAGGCCGAACGGTGAAAGCAGACCGTGAACACAAGCTGTCAGGCATCGCGACTCAATCTTAACACACTACAGATTTCAGAGAGATGGTCACTGTATGCTTTTACTGAGCGCTGCAGAGCAGTGTGAACATTTCTGCTATAAAACATAGATCAAGTTTATATTTGACATTTTCTTGCAATTCTGAGAACTGAGACATAAACTCAAATTTAGAGGGAAAAAAACAAGAATTGCAATAAAGAATTTCTTTTATTATTTATTTAGGTGAAAAAATGTTAATTGTAAGAAATAAACTAGAATCAGTCAGTCACCAGATAGGATTTGTGATGCGCAGAATTCTGAAAGTCTGTTGTGAAGAAAATTGTGATTTATTAAAAGTTGCATTTACTTTTAATCTAGGTGTTAACTCCGACGAAGAGCCAGATTTCTGATTTCTTGCTATTCTAAGTTTATTGCCAGAATTGCAAAGGTCATAAGACATTTCTATTAGGATACCAGTATTTAATTTCAGACTTCCTATGCACACCAGTAAAAGATGACTGGGATAATAAACAAACAACGAGGTTTACGGTTCGATATGAAGATGATAATAGTTAACAGTTAGATATTATAATGACACGACCCATGTACCGAGAAGTGTGAATGCCCAGAACATATACTGTAGGTAAACTAGTGAGCCTCTAGAGATCGAACGCAGCTGTACTAACCTCCTTACTGTACTAACAGAGGATGTAGCAAACCGCCTGTGACTTAGACTGTGAATTACTGTATGATTGAAGATTTCATTGTGAACTAAATCAAAGGCATTACTGAATAGTGAAGATAATAGTGTTATTTTTAGTCTATAGACTGACAACCAAAAATCTGAAATATTAATATATTAATGTCTTTATTTATTCCTTTTTACCGTGATGTCGTGTAAATGTAACACTGTGATGCATTAGCTCCCGAGCACTAACTCCGCGGCTGTGAATGCTGTGAATCATGTCTGTTCTGATCCGAATGCAGCCGCTGCATGTTTGTCGTCTGAACGTCACCGTGTCGGGTTTAAACACACTAACGATGCTTTGCAGCCAAATATTCAGCTGATATTCCTCACATTCTCTATTTTGTTATATAATTGATCACCGTATCATGTATATGTCTGTATTAATCAATAAATTATGGGATGAATCTTATTGTGTGTATCTTATTGTGTGTATTGACATGTACATGCATTCATTTATTTTCTTATTTAAGATATATACATGCATGTTTGTATTTATATATACATGTATACAGTATACACAAATATGTAAAGGAAAACTTACTTTGGATGTGATTCATTGTTTGATAGCACTAATATTATATACATTTGTCAGTACTTTTTACGATTGCTTTAGTTTCTTTATAAAGGATATTTATTTTGATTTATTTGGTACATATATTAAAATATATAAAAATTGTACGTCCATTTTATAAATAAATTTGTAAAAGTAAAGTGTAAATAAAAGCACAGAACTGAAGAGCATTAGTACTCAGTACACAGTAATATACTGTTATATAGTGTGAATGCACAGAAACACAAACGTTAACATATAATACCGAGCTATAATACAAACAGAATTGGAGGTTGTTGGTTTATTTTTTTTTTTTTTGAGATATTCTATGATTTTTTTTTTTTCTTCCATTAAATATATATTCAGATTATAGATTTTTTTTTTTTTTTGTGAAGTATTATGAAAGTATTTTATGGAGTATTAGGAAATGGGAGCCCAGCTCTAGAAAACCCCTTGACATTGTAAGACTGCTTTTTTCTTCTCACTAATGTCTTGATATTTTCGAAATGCGTCATTAATAATAATAATAATAATATAAGGATGGAAATGTGTTTATATTGACTGAGCGGAGCTGGAGCCCATCTCGGGGCCTGGCCGGTTAGAGCTGCTGCGCATGCGCACCGGAGCAGCGCTAATGGCGGAGAGCGTGCGGTCGCCGTTCGATTACCGGGAGCCCCCGACCCTCGACAGCGACGGAGATGGCAGCAAGCCGCCGCCGCCGCGCGGGTCAGTCACTCTCACCGGGGAACCGGGTCGTGCCGTTTGTTTCGCGGGGAATGCTTGGATTAGCGAGCGTGCTAGCGGTTAGCCGGTCCGGTTCTGTTGTGCTCGTGCACAGGCCGCGAAGAGACGAAACCCCGCGGCCGTTGCACCGAACCCCGAGCTTGCGTGTGTCTGCACTACGTTGTTTTGCCGTTCCGCTTTACCGGGGCGCGGTAATGTCAGGAGCGGCGGAGACTCAAACGATTAACGTTAGCAAAACACTGCGCGGGTGCGCGTGCACAAACACTGCTGCGGAGCGCGCTCGCGAGTGCAGGCGACCGTTACAGCAGTTCACCATGGCAACCGGATCCGCCGAACATCGCGCGATATTTTTGTGGCGGTTATTTCCGATAATCGCTGTGCGACACCGGGTTAACCGGGTTAGTTTCTGTGAGCCATACAATGACCGAACAGGTAAAACATAACATCTGTTTCAAATGTAATAGTAATCGTTTCCGTTAGTATTATTGTTGTCGTGAATTACCGTTAGGTTCAAATGTTCTGAAACGGTTAACGTTAGGTAACGTTTATAAAACAGTTTATGAGCGATGAATAAACAGGTTATTAAAGACCGTCTCGGAATGAACTTTCTATTAAACGTTTGTTTGTACCTTTCACATAAACTTTCTAGACCGTTCAGAGAAGTTTCCTGTTAATTCAGTTGTTTTCTCATGTGGAATTATGATTATTTTTTACTACCACTATTAATGTTATTATAAATGCGTTTGCACTGAATCGACTCGAGTCACTGCATTATCACTCAAATCGGACTCGGTATGTGTGTGTGAGTGTGTGTGTGTGGCAGTAGTGTGTCAAAGGCCTGTAGCAGTGCGTCTGATGGTGGGTGTGTGTGTGTTCTGCACAGGCGAGTGTGTGTGATGGTCTCACTGTGTGTGTGTTCTGCACAGGCGAGTGTGTGTGATGGTCTCACTGTGTGTGTGTTCTGCACAGGCGAGTGTGTGTGA
>JAUMHP010000052.1:610518-623359 GCA_032361065.1 Enteromius trimaculatus | reverse complement strand
TGGTCTCACTGTGTGTGTGTTCTGCACAGGCGAGTGTGTGGCAGGAAGAGGAAGGGGACACCGGTGAAGGTGTGTGACAGAGCAGCGTATGTGACGGAGGACGAGGAGGAGAGTCTGTCTGAACACAGCTACAGCCCAGGTACTGAAACACACTTCTGCATCCATCTGATAGTTCAGTGCTTCATCAGTAAAAGCTCTTCTAGTCTAATCCTAGAAACTCCTCTGGAGTCAGATCTGAACTGATTCTTCTCAAGTGAGCGTCAGAATAACTTGAAGCAGCTCATCAATCATTTTCTAGAAGAAGCTGATCATCAGGGTCTTTTGAGGAGCTTCACTGTTTCTCAGCGGAGCAATGATCTTCACAAAACATCTCACATCTTCTGAGGAGCCTTTATTTCTTCAGCTCTCCATCAGCGTTGAATTATATGTTTGGATTATTTCAGTCTTAGCACTGAGACACACTGCTGGAGAAATGGAGCGATCACTGATATTTAGATGATATTCACATCAGTGTCTGCTCTGCTGTCATACAGATCTCTGATTTACAAGCAGCAGACGTTCATGTTCAGTAGTTTTTATGCTGTTCTCTGTATTCTCACTTCTATATGAGCCGGAAAAGTATAATGGATCAATTATGAGGCAAAACAAAATAGATTCATTTTCATATTTTGTCTACAGGTTCAGTGAACCTCGATCATTCTGAGCATTGTTTGATATGTCAGAATTCACAGGCTTGGTGTCTTGTTTTGTTGATGTGTTTGTGTAGGAGATGAGCAGTACCCAGAGGAAGCTGAGGACCGTCTTCCTCCGCCGGGCAGCCCATTCTACCTCACCGACCCGGCACAGCTCTGGTACGTTCACTCAGTCACTAACCTCGTTAACGCTCGGTTCGTCAGCGCACATCAGTCTGAACACAAGGAACATCTGTGTTTCATAATCTAGAAGCTTATTTCCACCACAGTATAAAAATATAAGAAGAGTTATTACAAACTTGAGTCACAATTCAGGTTTTTTTCCCTCTTTTTCAGTTTTGTTCTTGTAATTGTTAGTTAATGTCATGCAACTTTAACATTTTTGGTAATTCTGTTAATCTCTTGCACTTCTCACTTTCTTCTTGTAACTATCGTGCGTTTCTGACGTTTGTGATTCTAAGTTCACATCTCTTACATCTCAGAATTCTGAATTTATATTCTTCCTTTTTTTCTATATTACATAAAATAATAATAATTGTAACAGAGTTGTGAAAAAAAGGCAGGATTGTGAGTTAAAAAGGCACATAGTTGTTGTTCTTTGGTTGAAGTCCTGAGCCGTGTTTGTGTCCTGCAGTGTGCCAGAGCTGTCTGAAGAGGGTGCTAGCGGTGTCCGCGGCCCTGTGTTGTTCCACCCCCCACCCAACTGCAGGATAAGAGAGGTGCATTGTGGGAGTCAGGTCCGGCTCGTCGTCATAGCCATTCGAGACATTGCCAAAGGTGAGGAGATCACAGTGGACTACAGCCTGACGGACTGGGGAGAAAATGCCATGGTAAGTGATCAGAACACCACTGAAACACACTCTGTGCGTCTGTGTGATCGCTAAACTAAAATCTCCTGACGAATCACAGGGCTTTCATACCTCGGTGTCTCCACGTGGGTTTGAATGTGGATTCAACCCAGAGAGCAACATCAAGAAGGTGATTAATGCAACACACACGCACTGTAAATTATGCTACATTGACAGCCAAAGTAAATATGATTTATGTGATTTTAAAAGCAGCCATCAGCAGCAAAGGTGTTTTTAGAGCAATATTCAGTAAAGATCATGTTCCATCAAGATATTGTGTGCATTTCCTACTGTAAATATATCATAACATTATTGATTAGCTTTGATTTTTGCACTTCAATAGTTTTATCTCTGCAAACATTGTCCTATCTAAACAAACCATACACCAATGGAAAGATTATTCCGATTACAGATGATGTGTAAATAAAATGACCCTTATGACTGGTTTTGAAGTCACTCATATGATTTATGAGCAGGCCCTATATCCTATATCTCTTGCGTAGGAAGATTTCCCAGTCGTGTCTATTGAACGATGCGTGTTTAAAGCGAGAGTGTCTGGCTCACAGCTGCTTTGTTTCTCTGCAGGAGGAGGAGCCGGGATCACTCCCTCTGTCTCTCACCGTTTCTGACTACCTCACTCCATCATGGTCTCTGTCTCCTTCCTCCTCTCCGCTGTCTCACTCCGAGGCCAGCGACTCTGACCGAGAAGAGGAGGAAGACGACGATGATGATGATGACGACGATGAAGAGGACCTGGAGGAGCTGCGGGGCCGCATGATGAGACGCCGCAAGAAACGCAAAACCTCAGCCACCGTCAAGAAAAAAGCCCAACCCCGCCCCCTGTCCTTTGCATGCCCCGCCCCCTCATCGCCACCGCCCTTCCAGCAGCCTCTAGCCCCGCCCACCACCAACATAAACAATAATATAAACATAAACATCGGTGCGAGCGGCACGCTCTCCCGCAGACAGCACTGCCCGTACTGTGGACGGCACTTCCGCTCCCTCGCTAGGCACCTGGAGAAACACCACGAGCAGCAGCCCGAGGTCCGAGCCGCCATGGAGCTGTCACACCTCCCCAATCCAGACGCCTCCTCGCACCCCTTTTCATCTTCCGCACAGCCCTCGACCACCCTGGGAGCAACCTCCCTGTTCTCCCGCGAGAGAGACGCTTTGTCTTCGCCTCCCAAAACGGGAGGTGTCTCTTTTTCGCTCTCGCTGTCTCCTCCTCCCGTCCCCATCTCCTCAAAAAAGAGCTCGGCGATCATGGGGACGCCTAGGAAGGGTGGTAAGAAGAGCCCCGCCGTCTCGTCCAACCCTCCCGCTCGCAGGGGTCGGCCGCCGAAGAAGGAGAAAGAAGTGCAGCTGAAGAAGCAGGAGGAGGCGGAGCGAGCGAAAGAAGAGGCGCCACCCACTCCTGGGAAACAAGAAGAGGAGGAGGAGGAGTTTGACACGAGGGAAGACGCAAGCGCAGAAGAGAAGAACGGGGAGATGGCTAGGTCAGTGTGTTACAGGGGCTTGTGTTTGATAGTTCAGAGGTCTGATGGAAATAAAATGCATGTCTGTTCTGATTGGGGGAAAAAATACTATGAGAAATGGCGTAGTCGATTAAAATAGTGTTAAGTGTTAGTTCACCCAGAAATGGAAATTCTGTCATTAATTACTCATTCTCATGTCGTTCCAAACCCATAATACCTTTGTTCATCTTTAGAACAATAATTAAGATATTTGTGTTGATCTCCAAGAGCAATACAGCTCCAGAAAACATAACATCCCATGTGAGAGAGGATTGAGCGCAGGAGTGCTTGAATTGCGCGCGACTGACACATTAAATGTGCGCGAGGGTTTAATATGTTTCTTCCCATGTACATCTGTTTTCCTATCACGGAATTGATTTACCGCGCTCGCCAGCATCAGTGGTGCATTCGCTTATTAATGGCACAGATTTGCCGCCATAGATTAAGTGTTTTCCGCGAGCTGGTTGCTGCTGCGGCGGGGCAGAGCATCGCGATGTCTATCGGCCATTGGCGATGGACGATGGCATCGCCGATCGACCCAACCCTAATCCCTACCAGTCTATGTGATGTCACGGGTTCAGCTGTAGTTTTATGAGCTATGGGAATGCACTCAGCAAGCAAAAAAAACAACAACTTTATAACACCTTTTAGGTCTTATGGGTTTGGAACGACATGAAGGTGATTAATAAATGACATAATTTGAATTTTACTGTAAACTTAATTAGTATAACACTTTTTATTTATTTCTCCACGCAATGATCTGCCGTGTGTCTTCTTTAAAAGAGACCGACATATAGACATTATCTTGTAACAAACATTGATGAAGAAGTGTTCTGTTTTTCAGTGTATAAAACCACCTGAAGGGGTGACACATCTTGAAGGATCAATCAAAAATAAGAGACAACTTTTGGAAAAATAAAAATCATGAAATCCCAATAAGATGCAAAATAGCAATATCTGATGTTTTAGGATTAAAGGTTTAGTCCACCCATAAATGAAAATGAGCGTGCAAGACTTCCTTTTTTCAGATGAATCCTGTCGGAGAAAAAGGTGAATATTAATAATGTGAGTCCAAATGGTAAAAAAAGATCAAATAAAGCACATCCATAATAAACTGTTCCTCCGGAGGAGAGGCCTTCTGCAGTGAACGGATGCATTTTTGCAAGAAATATATCCAGATATAAACGTATATAAACACTTTTTTCTCTTCTGCTGTCTTCACGGATGACGGAGGACGTATATGTCGTGCACTGTGAGATCGTCTCACGAGTTGGTTTACAGGAGCAAAGGAAGCAAAATGTCCTTACTTTAGCAAAAGAAAACCAGTCTCCTCTTGGCTTATGTGGAATTTTTATCTGCCTGGAACTGCTTTGTGTATGACAGTCAGCAGAAGTGAGAAAAGTATTTGTAACATTTTAAAAATTGATATTTGTCTTGCAAAAACCCATCTATTCTCTACAGGAGGCCTTTATTCAACCCTAGAGGAACGCTTTAGTACAGGTGCGCTTTATTTGACTACTTGGTAACACTTTATAAAACGTCCTGTTGTAAGTCATTTATAAGTGATTAGTTAATGATGAAATGTTCATCTACAAAACATTCACAAATGATTAAGTGATTTATTATGTTTAGTTAATTAATTTACAAGTCAATTTAGTAATTTAATAAAGTGTGTAAACCCTTTGTCTGATTAGGACAGACTTGTGTGGAGTGTGTGGGATCTAGTGATAATGTGAACTAGTTTTACCCTCAACTGAAGATCACATGAGGTGCACAGTCCTAAAATACTCCATGTGTTTACCATCTTTACCCAACATACCACAACTACTAATTGACTTGTAAATCAATTAACTAAACATAATAATCACTTATTAATCATTTGTGAATGTTTTGTAGATGAACATTTCATCATTAACTAATCACTTACATTATTATAAAGTGTTACCGACTACTTTTGGTTGAACAAAAACACCCCCACTCTAATACTTGAAGAGCAAGGATACTTTTTAACATAACTCTGATTGGATTCGTCTGACAGAAGAGATAAGATATACACCTAGGATACCCTGAGATTAACTTTGGGGTGAGCTAACCCTCGAAGCAATGTCTGTGTTGCCCATTTGATGCTGATGTAGAGGGTGTGTGTGATCTCCTGCAGCTCCGGGCGCTCTCACATGCCTCCTCTGCTGTCGTCCGTCTCCACGCTGGTGCTGTTCCTCCGCCGGCAGCAACACTCCTCCTTCCTGACGCTGTCACGGTCTCCCCCCTCCGCCGAGGCCTGGCGCCTGCTCTGCCACTCCAGCCTGGCTCTGCTGATCCTGTATAACCGGCACCGTGAGTGCGAGGTGGCCAAGCTGACGGTGCAGGACTACCGCAGCCGTTCGTCCGGGGCCTCCTCCAGCGACGCCGCCCTGTCTCCCTTCGAGCGCTCCGTCCTCGGCCAGCTCCCGCGGGTCAGCGTGCTGGGCAAACGCGGCCGGCTCCAGCCGCTCATCCTGCCTCCACACTCCGAGGCCTGTCTGGATCTGCTGCTGAAGACGTCTGCAGACGTGGGCGTGGACCCCCAGAGCCCATACGTGTTCTCGCGGCCGTACCACTCTCCGGCCACGCCGCTGCGCGGGACCGACCTGCTGCGGAGCCTGGCGCGCACCAGCGGAGCTAAGAACCCCGCGACGCTAACCGCTCCCCGCGCACGCCGGCAGGTGGCCATCCTTACCCAGCTGCTGCTGCTGGAGGAGGGCGAGCGCACAGTCAAGCGGCTCGAGGACTTCCTGCAGAGGGAGTATCACGTGACCCAGAGCTGTGCCCGCATCGGCCAGGACCCGGCGCTGATGAACCGTGTGGGGAGGGTGGTGCTGTACGGAGAGAGAGAGGGAGTGCTGTTCAGAGGAATGAGCCTGCAGCACATCTGCCTGGAGCTGGATGGTACTGCAGCACAAACACTGGTTCTGATCATCATTACTCCAGTCTTCAGCGTCACATGATCTTCAGAAATCATAATAATATACTGATTTACTGCTCAACTCACACTTCTGATTATCATCAGTGCTGAACACAGCTGTGCTGCTCAATATTTTTGTGAAAACTGTGATTTTTCAGGAGTCACAGATGAATTTAATGCAGCCTTGATGAATTAAACAATTTTTACTAAAAATATTTATTAATAATAATTTTTGATCATTTTAATATTTTTCAAAAAGTTATTCTGAACTTCACAGATAAATGGAACAGAATTTATTTGAAATAGATATTAGATTTAACATTAGAAATGTCTTTACTGAATCAATTTAAAGCATCCTTAATTAGTAATTAGCATTAATATTATTAACATTAATTCATGTTTATTAAAACCGTTTTAGTTTTTTTACAAAAATATGCGTTCTTGAGCAGCAAATGAGTAATGATGCTGAAAATTCTGCTGCGCTTCACAGAAATAGATGACCGTTTAACACACATTGACACAGAAAACAGTTTTTACTGTATTTTTAAAACGCGGCCTTGGTGAGCAGAAGACATTAAAACAAAAATCATAGTCCATATATGGACTTCGTTAATTTAATAAAATGCAACTTTTTAATTTGTACTTTCAGATGTGATTTACATTAGATTTAGCTTGATTTACAGTTTTCTGAGTACCTGAAGTTGTTTGAATACTGTATCTGAGTGTTTCTTGTGTTGTGTCAGTGATGTCGGGGAACTCTGCGGACTCTTTCTCGGATGACTCTGATGGAGAGGTCAGTAAGAGTAAAGACAGAGCCGATGCTGGGAAGAAGGAGGGCGTGAGTAATCGAGCGCCACGGCCGAAGAAGAGCAGCAGCCCTCATCAGTCCACGAGCTCGTCGTCAGCAGCACTCAAGCGACGCAGCGCTCAGGTCAAATCAGGTCAGTTCAGTCACATCTCATCACAAGTTATGATGAAGGTTGAGTTTATTTATGGTTTTTGTGAGTAATTTTTGTGCCGTGTATACTGTGCCGTCTTTTTTTTTTTTTTTCATGGCTAGTGTTGACGTGTTAATGGTGTGTGTGTGTGTGTCAGGGAAGCGTGGCGTACTGAAGCGGCCGTGGTCGGAGGCGGAGCGGGTGGCGGTGGAGACACACCTGAAGAGGAACATCATGGAGCTGCGTGTTCCTGCGAAAGCGGACTGCGAGCGATGCCTGCAGCTCTGCCCTCTGCTGGTCAGTAACCAGCGCGACTGGAGAGCCATCAAGTTCTACTGCCACAACCGCATACAGCTGCTGAAGAAACAGGGACGCCGAGACGGGACCACAGCCCCCGCCGTCTGCTGACCACAGTAACACACACACACGGATGCAGAGATGCTCTCATACACACACACACACGTACAGGACACACAGATGACAGAACGGTGTAGTATTTTGTCTAATAACTCTTCTTCTAAGCTAGCACACAGTGCAATCGCACACGCTTCCCACATTCCCGTGTGTGTGTCTCTCGGACCATTTCTTTGTCAAACTAAGGAACAAACTCGGAAACCCAGCGGCGATGAACTGAAGCAGGTCTGGTGACGTTACGGCGCGACTCTCTCTCTCTATGGACTGTTCGTACGCGACTGAGTCACTCGTTGGGTGGAGTTCGGCTGTGATGGATCCGGACTGGTTTTCTGGAGCTGTGTAAACAGTGTTGGATTATTTGGGAGCAGCGTGTCTTTCTCAGCTCAAGGTCGGTCTTACCTCACGTGTCTGGAGTCTGATTCTGACAGACGTCTCTGCAGATCAGGGTCAATCTCACAAGCTCCAGGTCATAATTCACACTCAGATCAACAGAGGAAACAGGAAATAAAGATAATGATGCCTGTAATGTCTAGTAATATGTAGAAGTGATATCAGCAGAGCTTGTTTCTTCTCATCATACAAATAAAGAAATGGTTAATGGGGAGTTCAATTAGCTTTTTATTTTCCCTCAAAATATTGTAGTTTCATTTGTATTTATTTATTTATTTATTTTCTAAAATGTTTTTTTAGGTAACCTTCGGTTTACCTCGAATTAACAAAATCATCTTTGCTGTAGAATGATAAAGAAAATGTCATTATTAATAGAATGGTTCTCTTTAGATTCTCTCTACTGTGATACTTTGACTTTATTTACAGAAGAAAACACAGGAAATAGTACCATTGTGTATAAATATTTTTTATTTTCTCCATTGAGTTAAGAATATTTGTATCTAGGAAGTTCTTAAATATCTAACAACAGCATCAAAGCCCTAAATCCAGTGGTCTGTAGTTTTTTCATGCAGAAGTGTTTTATTTATTTCTGAGTGCGCTCTGACCTGGACCTGTTTGTGAGATTGATCTGTCTGTATTTAGAAGTATTGTTTGCCTTAACTTCTGTTGTGTTATTAGTTTTGTATGGATCTCGGCCGTCTGCAGCTGATATTAAACCCTGTCCCGTTCACTCGTTTCTGTGCATCGTCAGTCGTGTTTTGGGGATCATTGAGTTTCATTCCGTTGGACTTTATTTTGCTCGTCTGTGCCAATCTGAACACGACTGTGTGGTGTTTTTGGTGAAATCTCTCTCCTGTACATTCGTCTGACCTCTGATCTGTGTACAGTGATGTATCGTAACATGATATTAGCCATTAGAGTGTTTCACTGCGTGATGTACATTCTGTAAATATGACTTATATGAAAGTACTGAGTTTTAAACTTGTTTTCTTAATGCTGTTGTAAAGGGATATCAGATTTTAGAGAGACAATATCTTGACAAATACAGAGCTTAATGTTACACTGCAAAGAAAAACCTTTGAATTTCAGACTGTCATGTCTTTTTATTAAATTACAAACACAAGGAAACATCATCGTGTGTGTCTGAATGCCATTTATAATTCTTACAAAACACTCACATACCGCAGGACAGTAGATGTTATCAGCCATCTAGTGTTAGTTTGATTCTGCGTCCGAACGAGATCTTACTGAAAGCTCATGTTGTCGTTTTCACAATGCTCAATAGATAATTATCCTCTTCCATGCCCAACTCCTCCTCCTCTGTCATCAGGATCTAATCCATCAGACTAATTTCAAAACGGTCCTAATTGAATTTCAGCAGTATCTGCAGTATGTTTGTTGGTTCTGTTCAGTCTGCGCTGGGGGGTTATTGCTGCTCTTATCTATGCTAAGCTGCATGGATGTTCTGGCTCAGAATAGAAGCATACAGCCAGTTCAAACTGTGTGCTAAGTGGCGATCTCTTTGACGATAGTGGCCATGACAGAAACACTTAAATTGTCTTATAGTATGCAATTATTGTTACCTTCACGTCCTTTCCTTTCCTTATTTGCTCAACAACTGCCAACCGTAATAGGCCACCTCTTGAACTCATCAGATCTACACTACATGCTAGTCCAAACCCTTGAAGAACAATCGTTTGCACAATACTGGGAATTAAGATTATTTGAAGAACAGATCTTTTCTTTGTTTGGATGTTTATTTATGTTGGATTTAGGTGTTTGTATGTAATAATAGCCTGCTAGTTGTATTTGAGTTGAATACTTCCTGTGTTGCTGGTAAGGTTTTTTTTAGACCTGTTTGTTTAAAAGAAAATCATCCGTTTGCTTCACTGCCTGCTTTGACTGCTCAGCCATGTGTAATTCAAAATCAAAGTATCAGGGCACAATGCAAATGAGTTTTCTAAACCTCAGAGTATCACTGATACTCAAATTGTGTAACTCCTGGAGTTCTAGAAGAGATTATACTGCATTTTCATTTGGTTTAAAGGTATGAAGTAACTGTGATTTAATTCTGGTGATATTCTAACACACTGATGGTTACAGAGCTTCTGATTATAGTTCTGAATTGTCATGTGATTATGTTGGGTTTTAAAGCTGTGTTCTGTTTTAACAGTATTAGGTTTTTATGTAGATATTTCTAAAACCCAGTCAGTTTTTAGCCAGTGTGTGTTTGGTGGCTGATGGGATATTGTTCCTGCAGGCGCTGTGTAAGTGCAAGCTCATCTCTTGACAGAAGAAGTGTGATTGTCTTGGAAATAGGGCTGGGCTATATGTAAAAAAAAAAAAAAAGATCAATTATCGCCTTTAAAAATATGGTGATATTTGATAATATCGTCTGTCCCGCCCTGTTCTGCCCTGACGCGCACGTGTTCACGTTCGCGCCTAGTTGACGCCAGATTCTTCGCTGTAAAAATGGATTAGTACGGCCTAATATCAAAGAAACGATGTTCATCCTTCATTTGGCAGTATTTTGGTTTTAAACCAGGTGCGAATGGTGAACCAGAAGATCCGATGAAGCTATCTGCAGGACTTGCAAGAAAAAAGTAAAGGTGAAAGACACACAGATCACTAATCTCCGCAGCCACATACAAATACATCATCCAGCAGTAGCTGCCACCTTTGAGTCCCACTCTTCAGCTGCGACAAAAAGCCGTGAAAACAGGAATCAAGCAATGATTACTGCTGCATTCGCTGGTGCAAAGAAGAACGAGAAATCCAGCTGAAAATGGAAACGGTGCACTCTTGCCGTGACGCGGTTTTTGGTTAAAGAGATGAATCCTCTTATGGTGCGTTCACACCGGACACGAATTATGCGTAGTTAGACGCGTGAACATTTTGAGTTTACTCGCTTCATTCGCGCATACAACAGCTCCAGTATCTGCATTGGTGGAGGGGAAAACAGCAAAACATCCTAAATATTGCTGTTATTGTGCCATGAAATGCAGTTTTTAAGAGTATTTCAGGCGAGAATGTAGTTGTTAAAAACACAAATCTGCAGTTTATTAAAAAAGAGCGAGCCTATTTAACAGTTTGCTTAGATGATTCCGGAGCCGTGAGCTCCACGTGAACACCGGATGCTCAGTGCTCATGTATCCGCCGAGGGCAGCCTCACCGCGGCTAGTAATTCTGAACCTTGCCGCTGCCTCCTGATGTCTCTGTAGTGGTTAACAGGAGGTAAAATTCGTTTGGGGTATATCTCATAGGCAAACTCTGGTTTTATTAATCTATGATGTATTTCTTTTTTATTATAGTTTTTATTAAAGTAAGAAGATGTATCATACAGCGATGATTATTTTGTCTTCCATAGTTTCGGAATTTGCTAGTAATCACGTCACTACTAGAGCAAGCTCCTGATTGGTTAACGCGGTGCAAATCTTCCCCAAAGTTCAGATTTTTCAACTTGAGCGTTTCGCGCAATTCGCACCACAGGATGTCTATTTGCGTCTTTGCATTGACTTAGCATGTAAATCACTCGCGCTTGATGCTTCATTCGCGTCCGGTGTGAACGCACCTTTAGTCTCGGGGACGGGAGAATTCCACGCCATGTTGCACACCTTTGAGCTGTATAATACACTGAAAACTGAGGTCATGACAAACATTAACAGCGCGGATTATGTAGAATTTTCGACAGACATGTGGTCCAGCATCAATACGATATGCCCAAAAGTGCTTTGGGCATAATTTGAATGTAGCCATTACCAATTCACTACAAAAGGAGAAGGACAGTACGGACCGAGCGCTTGCCGTTTGCCGGGCAATTAACGGGGCGTTCTCGTAGAGCTGGCACAGAAGACGTGAACTCGTGAGAACTCATGAGAGCGCAAGAAGAGCTTAACATCCCTCATCACTCTCTCGTAACGGTAAGCTATAGGCTATCCAGTTTTATATGTTTTGATATATTTTATTCCAACACCAATATTAATAAGTATTTAATAGGCCTGACATAGTCTAACATTTTTACATAACAACCACACTGTTAATGGATACAGTTTGACAGAATACAACATGTAAGTTAGATCGATCTTAAAAAAAATATATATAAAACACTGTGTTTTATATTTATGTTAAATGACACTCATTTTTAGAAAAAAACAACAGCCCGTGATTAATATTGTTACGACCCGTGGCTCAAAGGGAAGCAACAAAGAAGGGACGCACGGAAACAAGAAACTGGATAGGAAAAGGCTTTATTAAATTTAAACATAATACTCTATAAAGAAACGAGCATCCGCTACCACGTTTTCCGTTCCACGAATGTGACGAATATCCAAACAAAACGATTGCTAAAACAGTGACCAACGGATCAACCTTTGATTTGGACACTGTAAAGAATTAAGAAAAGTGAGCGGGTTGTGATCAGTATAAATCCCAATTGGGGCGCAAGAATCAAGGTAAACCGCAAAATATTGTAATGCCCAGATGAGAGCCAAGGCCTCCTTCTCAACAACAGAATAGTGACACTGATAGGAATTAAATTTCCTTGAAAAAATGATGATTCACGCCATCCTCATCTGTCTGCTGAAGAACAGCTCCAGCACCCACATTACTGGCATCAACATACAGTGTAAAAGGTTTGTCAACACACTGAGCCAGAAGGACAGGGGCGGAGCACAGCAGGAACTTAACATTTTCAAAAGCCAGTTGGCAACTAGATGACCAAATAAATTTTGCTTTATCCTTCAGCAAATCTGTGAGAGGTGCCACAACGGTGGAAAAGTTACAACAAAAAGACCCATATTAACCAGCTAGGCCTAAGAACCGCAATCTTCAATACGGGGCATAGGATAAATATCAGGTTTAGTTAAATTATTAACGTTACGAAAATCTGTACAGAATCTAACCGTACCATCTGACTTTCCCACTAATAAACATGGAGAAGCCCACTCAGAAGATGAAGGCACTGCAAAACCATGGTCTAACATATACACTGAATCTCCCTCCATTACTTCCCGTTGTAACAGCTCAGCACAGAAGGAGAAGACAAGCAGGTAAAGTAATGAATGATATTTATTGAAAATATTGAAAGTCTTTGATTGCAGGGTGA
>JAUMHP010000052.1:553403-563718 GCA_032361065.1 Enteromius trimaculatus | reverse complement strand
TTCCCTGAAAATAATTGCACACCTCAGAACGTTCGTCAGCCAATCAGATTCAAGCATTCAACGGCCCTGTAGTATATCAGGAGATATGTGCTTCATAGCAGGAGTGCTACTGTAGTTATCATTGGTGCTGCTGAGTTCTGCAATAACTGCAACTTTTAGCAGAAAGGCAATAAAAGAAAAAAGCATTACAGTATTCACGAGAGCATGGACCCTAACAGCAGCACTCTTCATTTTGTTGGCTGGGCAGAGGTGATTAATATTGTGTATAAAATAATAAGCATTCCGAGTAACCAGGATAACAAGCTCTTCACCTCTGTTGTGTTGATGAAGTGATTACAGAACCATCAATACACACAGAAAAATCACTGGTATTCAACAAAATATTTTTGTACCAACAGCAAGGACTATTTAACAACTGTTAAGTTTAAGAAAATAGCTTGAAAACCAGGCTTTAACGTCAGACAGACAGAATGAGAAGACGAAGAAGTTTAGGAGTAGGTTTTGAAGACAGATAGAGCTGGGTGTGATTGGGGTAATAATGAAAATGTATACCATATTCCCTGAAAATGGTTCCAGAAGATATCTGATAAATAATAAAGGGCCCAGAACTGAACCCTGTGGAACACCTAAAGTAATATTTGATGATTTACATTTAAACTTAGTTGAACACATTGAGTATGACCTGAAAAATAGGATGCGAACCAAGTCAATTTTTTTCGAATAGTATGGGAAATAGAAAAGCTGAATGGAATTGTTCGTATGGATTATTCAGTGAAGGATGGTCATGTATCTGAGCCGCAGCTAAATTTCCCAGGATTTTAGATAAAAACAGAAATAAAATAAACAATAAAATAAGTAATTGATCTTCAAGAGGCAGAAGAGAAGAAGTCTTTGACTGAATCGATAGTAAAAGACGTACTTCTATCGGCCGATAAACACTTTGGGATGTTTCATCGGTGGTCTCTATAACGGATCTCACACCGTCCCAGTCTACTGTGCAACAATTGACTTCCTACTAAAAAAACACTACATGATCAGATATTTAGGTCAGATAATTCTACATTTTGAAAAGAAAAAAAACACACAAAAAATATAGTAAAATAAAAATGATTAAATAAAACATAAAGCAGCATACTTTGTTCTGGACACCTGACAGACTGTAAAAGTGTATTAGTTTTTACTCAAGCAAACACTGCATGATCTGGATCATCATGCCAAGATGATTGTTCAGACAAACAAGTGTTTACTGTCACCGAGAGAGCAACAAACACACCGCAGTGCTGACAGCAAACTGACACAGCACTGAACAGAAAATAAATAATGCAAATACTGGAGGAACTGCTGCCAAAACAAGCAGACATCCAAGCTGAAACCAGCCTTCAGTGTTCGCAATCCTACAGAGACCAGATCTACATTTGAACATTACAGTCACCTTCCATTAGGTTATGCTCCCATAATGTTTCTATAACCAAGAACAAATGTTTCTATAACATTTCTTGAGCATTTAGATAACATTCAGAAAAAAGGTTCAGAACGTGAGTGTGTGTGTGTATGCGAGAGGAAGCAGAAAGTGATTTGTGTGTGTGTGTGGGAATCAATGTAAATCTTTTTCCTGAAATGCTGAGCGTTGTGATTGTGTTACGTCATGCCGTTCTACATTAGTCTACTATATCATACAGGAGGTTTATCGTGTTGGACTGGCAGATTTTTAATGAAAGTCTTCTTTTGTGTCTTGTTTTCTTTAAAAAAAATAATAATAATAATATGTCTTGCTTTCTGAGAAACTGATCCAAATGATGTGATACAGAAACAAACCTAATTCAGAAGGAAATGTGAATTTGTCTGACCCCACTGGAAGAGATTTTTTTGAGAAATTTGCTGTCTCCAGCCTGTTTCCATCAAACTGGCCTTTTACCGATAAAATGGTGTCCTTAAATAAAATCCTTGAAAAAAAACAATTGTCGTCTAAGTTTTGGTGTATCGCAAAAAAAAACCCAAAAAACATAATACATAATTTCACTTATAGAGCAGATCATATGCAAATAGTCTGTTCTTAATCCGTTTTGAAAAAAAGCCCCGAAAAAATCCCTTAGCCCATTATTAAATTAGGAAGGCCTACATAAAAAAATAACAAGTTTAATGAGTTTTCATTAAAGTTTCATAAGCAGGCGCAGTTGTATTTTTGTTGTTGTTTTCCTGATTCATTTTTATTAGACTCTATTGGAAATAGGAATATTAATTTAGGTTATTTTATTATTAACCAACACGATTATGCTAAATAACAAGTAAATTAAATTGAATTGATACGTGGCTGTGACAAATTTAAAATAGCTTAATTTGTTTCCAGGGATTCATTTAATACATGAAAAAAGCAGCATAAACAGAGCATGAGGATTCACATCACACGCAGAGCTTGTGCGAACAGAAAAAACATGAGCTATAAAAGGAAAAAAGGCCCATATGTCAAATATATATTTTTTGCAAAATATATATTTGACCAACAAAAAAATTACCCCCATAATTCAGCCTTTATGCAGAATTTCAATTTTAATTCTTGTGATGCACTCTTGAAAGCAGCATCCAATTATTTACAAAATGTACACAATGTGAATGTACACACATAAAATAAATATTTGGAATAGTTTTGAATAATGTCTTATTCTTGAACGAGTATAGTAAGCTGTTTCCACTTCTTGTGTGAGCATGCTCAGTGTGTTGTGGCTGTTCATCTCTCTCTCAGACGCATGTATATTTCTCAGCCGGCTCTTGAAACGTGACACATGCTGCAGCAGCTGCTCTAATGTTTTATAAATGTGTCTGATCCGCTGCCTAAACATTAGCTAACACACTTCACATTGCTGGGAGAGAGGGTAAGAGTCAGTGTGTGTGTACGAGATAGTTTGTGTTTGTGTGTGTGTGTAAGATTGAATGAGTGTTTGTACATGTGTGTGTGTTTAAGAGTGTGTGCATGTGTGTGTGCACTCGCGCATGTGTATAATGACATAGGTATTACAAGTTGAAGTTGACTTTTCAGGAAATTACCCCATGTGCCCACTTTCAAAGCAAGTTTTTTGAAAATCTAAAAAGCATTAAACCTATGGCGAGTCATACAAAAACATACATGTCTGTGTGTGTCCTTCAATTGTCCTTCTGTTCTGTGCCATTCTCTCTGTTGATCTGTGTAAACATGGATAAATCTCAGTCTGTTCTCTCTCTCTTCCTGCATGCTCACACAGGTTTATTCAGCTATGTAAACAAGTAGATTAGAATGGCTTCAGACCAACACAAACACTCATGCATGTGCATGTGCAATCGATCATTTCCATGTGTCAGGGTTATTACAGTTTCTAAAACAATTTAAAAAAGTTTGTTACTTGAAGTAATAAATAAACAGGGGTGTGACGAGATCTTGTTGCAACTGGTCTCGCAAGAACTTGCTGATATCCTTGTGATAGTGATGTGGTGCAACAAATCTTCGACAGGAAACTGCTGCCACGCTCTATTTGTGACATGCTGACACACTTCACTTTCTGCATTTCGTTCCGTCTCGTGCACAGCCGCGTGTAATTCATTAAAATAGTTTCAGTCAGGAACTCTCTAGTCAGAAAAGAAATTCATAGACAAACTTTAGTAAATTTTTTATGTGCATGATACTAAAGTATCATTTGGCGGTATGGCTCTGTTCCAAGTTCCCTGTCCTTTCCATGAGCTCCATGAAAGCCAAGACAAGGAAGGAGCACTCGGGACGAGCCAGCAGAGGAACCAAATGAGTGTTACCAGACTAATTACAAATACCGCCCACATCCAATTTCCCCCATTGGTCTAACCAATCCTCCTCATTTTAATTGTTTTTATTTACTTATTTATAAATTCAGGCAGCTCCGAATTTTATTAGAGCCAATGAAAAACTTGTCACAATTGGACACAAGATCCCGAGCCAGTCGGCCCAAACCCCCGCAGTGTACAGCTTTGGAATAGCCAAGCACTACGTGACTATAGTGTGACATGAAATAAAGTAAACACACCCAATAGCTCTGAAGCCATACATTTATTTATGAGCTACATTTATAGCTTTTTGAGCCTCAAGGATGGCTCGAATGTCAGGTCGTAGGTAGCATTCATAAGCGACTGAGGACCATTGCCCCATGGCCTTTAGGTTAGAGGCAGGGGTTGAGGAAGCAGCAGTTGTAGCAGCCCCTATGCGTAGAGAATGAGCTGTGTAAGGTTCAGGGGAAAGACCACAGTATTGGCAGAGAAGACGTAGATGAGAGGGTCCAGGCTCTGGACATTGACTTCCCCTCCTCAGTGGAAAACAATGGTCCTGTGGACGGCTTTTCAAGTAGGCCAACAGGAAAGACAAGTGACAAAAATCTGAGTTAGAACAAGAGACATAAATTTATCAGTTTTAGAATGTTTTAATATATGGTAAAATATTGTGAATAAATCTTGTGATGGATTTAGCGTATTAGTGCATGTGGTAAACTCGCCCCCTCTGAAAAAACCACAGAAAGCTGTGAGTAAGGCTGACTCTAGCACTGAATCAGTGTAAGACCCGAAGCATCCTGCTCTTTACTGTGATATTAACTTTATCAAAAGTGAAATTGGTAGACGCTGATCATTGCCTTGAGGTTTCTCGGTGGGTTTCCTAGTAAGCTGATGGTACTGTAGATGGATCCAAGCACCACAGGTGGAATTGGATGCCGGCGATCATACTTTTAATGCTTGAAGGCTGGATTTTTTGAGATTCATAACAGTGGACTATAAAAGCATTAACAAATGTGACATTAACTGGTATAACAGCTATAGAAAATGTAGCACAGAAGAAACTGAAGTGAGACCAAGCAGAGGGATACATTTTTAATGTACTATTAGCCAGACCATGCCGCATATAGCTGTGGTATTGATAATTGGTAAAAGTGGCCAGTGCGGCTCAAAACCCCACTAAGCTGGCTGGCTGGATTGAAATGGTGGTGAACAGAGCTATTAGTACTCAGACTGCGGTTATGGACCGTAAATTAGAAAACATCCTGGAGAAACAAGTGGCTATGCGAATCTGGACAGACCTAGAGACCAGTGACACACACTAGATATCTATAGAAATTAGCAGATCATGACCTAAACTTAGAAAAATTGAATCTTTCGGCTTTCCCTCTTCTTTCAGCTAAGGCGCCGGCCGTGGCCAGGAGATAAACAATTTCACCTAAAGAACAAGATAACGAGACGCTCTGAATTCCTCCCCCTGCTCCAAGGCCACCTGTGTTCGGACTGGTTTTTCAGATTTCTTCCCACACACACATACATACATGTACATAGCTACAGATAGACAATCACGGCACTACCCCGCATCCCATGCCTTTGTGTGCTTTTACTCTCAGTGTGGGCAGGCAGGTCTATGACCAGCAATCTCTAGCTGCAGGACCGGACGGCTGTTGCCTACATTGGACTAGTTCCACATCCCCTGTACCCCTCCTCTGTTGCAATGCTATTGTTATGTCTTATTATTATGTATTTCTGTGCTTGTTGTCGAGGTATTTTTTCCCCCCGATCTCAAACTGCCCTTCTCGAAGGACAGCCTGGGAGGGTTTTTGTCCCCCTCCTTCCCCCTGATTTGCAACCTTCATCTAAGGTAGTTTTATCGTTAAGGTTTTTTCATGGATTTTGAGAGTTCGAGTAGCCTTGCTATGAAAGACCTTCCCTGTGGAATTATCCGCATAGCACAATTAAGTTGACTTAATAGAGAGAGCATGTGTACTTTATGTATACTTCAGTGCTAAAATACAATGATCTGGTTTAACGTGTGGGTAGTCAACTAGCAGAAAGTCATCTAAGAGATGAAGTACAAACGGTAATTTGCAGTTGTTAAGTAGAATCCAACAAAGCGCCTCTGACAGAGTGTCAAATATTTTAGGGCTACTGTCACAGCCGAAGTAAGCCTAACTAAAAAATACAGCTTATTTCTCCAAAGATAAGAAATGTGCAAACGTTTGAATTAAAATTATAACACAATGAAGAGAAAATTGTGTCACCTAGGCTTAGGAGACTGAAAAGAGATGGAATGATGTCATCGACCTGTTGCTTGGTCACTGTTCTGGATCGTGGAATGGTTTGACTGGATGGGCTGAACTGGAAGAACCATTTGACAGAAGCTGCCTCTATGTTCTTTCTTTTCTGCATGCTTTTCTTGGCGGCTGAAGGAAGCGGTGGTGGAGAGTGGGGAGCCGGAACACTGATGTTCTCACAAAGCAAGGTCAGCTCTTCATGAGTAGCTCCGGTTGGAACTGATATATGGCTCTTGAACAGTACCTTCAATATTTTTGGCAGAGGTCAATCACTGATGCTGGGAGAAAAGGAGTCTTTGCTTGCCAGACGAGTTCTCCGATGGACAGCAACATTTTCACCAATAATAGCTTCCCCTGTTTGGGTTTGTTGTTGTTGAAATTCCTTGATTGATTAAATTTCAACGGGTCTTCGTCATTGGCAGTAGAAGACATGATCAAGAAGTGGTCAACAAGTGGGTTAGTAACCTCAAAAACACTTTCTTTCATGGCATGGCAACAGGAGATTTGTTAGCAGCATGCAGTAAAGCAAGCAGTCTTCAAATAATGCGTTCTGTTCGTGATTTGCCAACAGAGAGCTTGGGTGTCTAATCAGCTGAGGGGCAGGGTTTGAAATCTTCAGAATCAGCTAACAGCAGAGCTTGACTACAAGAGCTGCCTGAACTAACGCAGAAAGCTTAGTTTAATTTCAAAAAGTTGATTACAAAATGCACCTACTGTAACGATGGAGAGATAAGGAGGCGTGCGGATTCAAGTGCGTACTGTTAATATAATAAGCGTACTGTAATAACAAAGACTGAGTAAATAGGCAGAGTCGATAATGGCAGACAGGGACATCAGAGGCATAGACAGTAGAATAATCCAATATGTAGCGTGAGTCAGGCAAGCAGCAAACAGTGTCCAGGGGGCGAGGCTAGAATATCCAAAGGCAGGCGGGGTCGATAATCCAAACAGGGAAACACGGAGAGACATGAATGGCTGAAAAAAGGGACAAACACAGGGTACATCCAACAAGCGAATCCACATCTTACAAACAGGGCTTATATAAAAATGGAAGTTAGACTAGAGGGTGGAGGAATGCATAAGTGGTCATGACAACAGACAAGGTGGGTGGAGACACAAGTTAAGAATAAAATAAGAGTCCGACGGAGCAACGGAGACAAACACACAATAGAAACATGAAGCTGGAGTGCTATCCAGTGGCTTTTGCTGACATCTCCAGCTGAACTGTTACACCTACATTTTTTCTAATATGTTTGTTGTGTAAAATACTATTTTTCCCAATATATTTTATTATTAAAAATCTTGTCTTGTCTTGTGAACCCAGTGTCTCATCTCGTCTTGTGGGATAAGTGTCTCGTCCCATCCCTATAAATAAATAAATAAATAATCACTACATGTTACTATTTATTTTATTTCAGTTTCCATTGCAATGATATATATAATCTAAGACAATGTCAAATGCACAAAAAACCCCTAAAACTTTAACTAAATGAAAGAAGAAAAAAATAATTAGTATGATATGATATGAATTCAAAATATCTATAATTCTATGAGAATAATATCACAGTCATGTGTCTCAATGTTCACTAAAACAATCTGTATTTGATTCTGTTGCTGAACTTTATTTGTTCTCTCTCTGATCATTAATCTTTTAATTAACATTCTCAATGCTGTAAGCTAATGATAGACGACTTTAATTAGATTATAATTAACCGCTGCGTTTCATCTGAACAAATAACACTACAGGGAAAAGAGCTGGGGACAGAGACAGACAGAGAGAGACAGACAGAGACACTATCAAAAACCAGCACAAATTAGAATGTTATTCGGCACTAAACCGAGAGTACACCATGGCTAACTACCTGAGCACTGTGACTGATGTAAAGTTCAGGAAAACCCTGATGGTGTACAGACTCAGTGAGCACAGTCTAGGTCGGCACAGACAGACATGGCTCTGTCGTGAGGAGACAGTCTGCTCCCAGTGCAGTCTGGGACAGATCAAAGCAGAGCTGCACTTCCTCACAGAATGCCCACAATACCAAACAATCAGAAACCACTACTATCCCCAAACAAACAAAATATGTCCCTGATTTAATAATTGCACCTCAACTGAAAGGCTCAGTTTCATTCTTGAAACGGCTGCTGTCTGCGATGTAAGAGAAAAAGAGGTTAACAGCAGTGTGCGCTTTTATGTTACGTTCTGATGAGCTAAGTTCATTGCCAGGGTGACAGTGACAAGTGCTCGGGCGGCTTGCAGCTTCCATGTGACCTTCTCCAGCTACCCCTTCCTGTTCAGGTCTGTTAGGGGAGATGCTAAGGTGGAGACGTTATGGAAGAAACACCTGTAATATCCCGCCAACCCCAAAAAGGCTCAACCCTGGGATTCGCTGGTCAGACAGGGACCCGACAGGATTGCCTCAACTTTTTTCTGCTTGGGCCGTATGAGGCCACGGCCCACCCGGAACCCCAGGTACTGAGCCTCGGTGAGGGCCAGATGACATTTACGGGGGATGGCGGTTAGTCCAGCCCGTCTGAACTCCATCAGCATCCTCCACAGATGCTCAAGGTGATCCGTCCAGGTCTCAGAGCGGATCACAACATTGTCCAGCTAAGCAGCGTTGTAGGCTTTGTGGGGGCGAAGCAGAATGTCCATCATCCTCTGGAACATAGCCGGTGTCCCGTGAAGGCCAAAGGGCAGGGTCCAGTACTGCCAGTGACTGTTAGGAATAGAAAAAACATTTTTTTCTATGGCAGAATTAGTTAAGGGTCAGGTCGAGGGTTGAGATGAGCCCTCCCCAGATGATCCAGCAGCTCGTCCACCCAGGGCATAGGGTAACTGTCATACTCCGAGACCAGGCTGGACCAGGCGCTGCATGATGGCTCGATCACTCCTACTTCAGCATCTCGCTGATTTCACCTCAGATAGAGCCCAGGGAACTCGGTAGGGCTGCTGCCTGATGATAACTCAAGTTGGGGGATGTCATGCTCAATGGCATTGGTCTGCCAAACTGTCCTGACCAGATGTTGGAGCTCCGTTTTCTGGGCGGCCGACAGTTGCTCCCCTATGTCCACCAACACAGGATCGGTGTTGGCCAATCCAGACAGTTGCTCGCTGGTCCCCACCCACCTCTTCAAGAGGTTGATATGATACATCTGCTCTTATTGACCCCTACCTGGCTGGCGGAGCCGATAGTTCACCGGGCAGACTCTTTCCACCACAGTAAAGGTTACCTGCCATGTCACTAGGAACTTGCAGGCAGCAGTGGAGACCAAGACCATCACTTTGTCACCTGGTTGAAACTCCTGTGGTTGGCCGCCCAGTTGTAGAGACGCTACTGGGACTTCTGGGCCTTGACGACGTGGTTGTGGACTAATGGCATGACCTTCTCGATCCGCTCATGTATTTCCCTCAAATGCTCGACGACGGAGCGGAGAGGGGCTGGCTGCTGCTGCTCCCACACCTCCTTGGCGACGTCCAGCTGTCCTTGGGGCTGACGGCTGAAGACCAGCTCAAAGGGTGTAAACCCGGTTGATGCCTGGGGGACCTCACGGATGCCAAACAGGACGTAGGGGATCTTGAGGTCCCAGTCACACTTGTCCTCAGCCGCCACACATCTCATCATTTGTTTGAGGGCCGCTCCACGAGTGGAATGTGGAGTTGTTTTGCTTCCAGCAGGTGGCAGTGGTCAGCCATTAGCCGTGACATAAAGGCTAAATAAAGGCCTTGGTCAGTCAGTATCTCTGCTGGGATGCTGACTCGGGTACACAGGAGGAGAAGCTCCTTGGCAATGGTCTTAGCGGTGGCTTTTTGCAGGGGGATGGCCTCCGGATACCGGGTTGTGTAGTTGACAGTCACCAGCACGAGTTCATGACCTCTGGCAGCGAGGTCAAATGGTTCATGTGCATGGTTCAAATCATACTTATCTGACCGCTATCAGTTTGTAGCAGTGAATGAGGACGTATCATATCCATCAAAAGTGCAGTATGGAGTACCTCAAGGCTCAGTACTAGGGCCACTACGTTTTACGCTCTACATGTTACCCTTGGGAGATATTATCAAGAGACATGGTGTTAGCTTTTACTGTTTTGCTGATGATATTCCACTCAATATTACTTCTTGGATGACAAGTAACTTCTTAATGGTAAATTCTGATAATACAGGGGTGTTAATTGTCAGACCTAAAAACCCCACACGTAATAATCTAGACCACTGTCTAACACTTGATGGCTGCTCTGTCAGTTCTTCTTCATCAGTT
>JAUMHP010000052.1:514027-525532 GCA_032361065.1 Enteromius trimaculatus | reverse complement strand
TAGTGTACACTGCAAGAGATTCAAAACTTGTATTACTTTTAATCCCAAACACAGATAACTCATTTATGTGAAAGTGTTTTAATACAAACAAGGGGAATCCGCTTTTAGTTATTATGCTGCCCGCAGCTGGAACAGCTTCCAGAAGAGATCAAATGTCCTGAAACAGTAGCTACGTTTAAATCTAGACTCAAAACTCATCTGTTTAGCTGGGCATTTGGGTTTCGTCCTGGGCTTCATCCAAACTGATTGCTTTCTGTTTTTAACTGTATTAAACCTACTTTAAATACATCTTAAATCATTTTAAAATCATTTTAGTCAATCGAGGCATTTGTGCCTTTTTATGTTGTGTTTTATGCTATCATTGTTTTTATAATTGTTCTATTTTCTTCTTTGTTTTACTATTGATTTTATGATTACTCTACTCCTTCTATGTAAAGCACTTTGAATTACCACTGTGTATGAAATGCGCTATATAAATAAACTTGCCTTGCCTTGCCTTAATAAACAAACATTAGCCAAAGCTGATTGTTTAGATGCATTTAATAACTTTTTTTGGTTAAAGCTGCAGTTAAATGGTTAAAAATGGTTAGTCTTCTTACAGCTGCCTGCATTCATTTTCAGGAAAATAGTTGTTCATTTATTTGTTTTACACTCATTTGCTTTGTTTGTGTTATATTTGCTCAAACACTGGCGTTTCTTAGGCTACAGATTATTATTTCACATAAAAAGTAAGTGTTATTAATTCTGTTCTCAATTAGTTTTTTCATTATTATATTGTTTTTATTAATTAAAATCACAACAAAAAGTACTGATAAGAGTACTGTTAAAGTACAGTAACAATAAGCGGTATCGATAAAAGTAGCAATACCGTTAAAACCTTAACGATACCCATCCTCGACACGACAGCTTCAGTTAAACAGCACGTTCATAATGATTTTTCAGAAAGATTGAAACTAAAAAACAATGCTGTGCGGCGTTATCTGACAGTAATATCACAACTAAAGTGTGAGTAACTGCTTTTATTAAGTGATCACTACTGCTTTTTAACCTAAATCACAGCAGTGTCCGTCTATGAGAAAAATAAGCTGTCAAAAATACACAACTATCAGCCAATCACGGCCGTGGGCGTTTACTTCTGATGAGGGGGTTACAAACAGAACAGAACATAGACTATTACTTCTAAATGATTATGATTCTAATGTACTAATCAGAGAACAGAATACAGAATACTTAGCAACATAGTAAGATTTCTTATTTTCTGTTAATTAGTCATTTTTATAGTTTTATTTTATCATCATTTTATAGTCATAGACATAATCACAAAAACAAAATGGGTAGTCCTAAAACAATGTTTCATCAGGAATTGTGTAATAAAAAAAATAATATTGAAATGGTAATATTTCTTTATTATTATTATTTTTTTGTAATAATAATAAATTATTACATTATTGCAATTTTGGATGTGCAGACCTACAAAACAAAAACAGCAAATGAAAGATTTGTTAAAATCACATACATTCCCATCACTCTGTTCTTCTATCTAATGTTCAGTGCTTTGCTACTATCTGTATTGCTAAAGGAGCTTTGATTGACAATTATTTGATCATAAATATTGCATTCCAAGCCCTGCCGTCTCTGCTGTTGATCATCACAGCTCATTACGTCAAACACAGAAGAACAGTTCCTTACTCACTGGATCCTGTTGATCTCAGACTGTGTGTCACACACACACACACACACACACACTGACCTGTGTGACGCTGTCTCTCATGGTGGGCGAGCGCTGCTTGCGGGTGGTGGTGGTGGCCATGGTGGTGGTGGTCTCCATGATGGTGGTGGACATGTCTGCGAGGGGTGTGGTGGAGGTGGTGTCGGTGCTCATGACCGAGGGCACGTCTCCCACCAGACGAAGGTTACCCTGCACCTGAACGTTAGGGTCGCCCTCGGCCGCCAGCTTCAGCACCTGCAGGCCGTTATAGTACAGCCCCGAGATCTGACCCTGGAAGTTACGGCCCTTCTCTCCACCACCCACCTTAATGAACGCCTGGCTGTTGAAGATCGTCAGCTGCCGACCTGCAGAGACCCAGAAACACACCACCGCCATCAGCGTCCGGTCAGAGACGGTCAAACACGGAGAAACGCTGCAAACCTCCGGCCCGATAACACTGAAAGCACACTGAATCCAACAGGTCTCACTGCAGACCTGAAATCTACATTTACAAATCAATTCCTCGGAAAAATAATACATATGTAAAAAAATAAATAAATTATGATGAAGCAATGAAATAAGTGCGTCTTATATGTGACTTATTATATAGCTTGATATATTTCTGTCGTATATTGTGGTTTAGTGGTATCACATCACAAGTAAAGTTAGCTCGTGTTTCCGAGGGTGAGGTTTGTATCAGCAGCTTCTCTCTCATTCATACGCCATCATCATCCTCATCTCCACG
This sequence comes from Enteromius trimaculatus, assembly GCA_032361065.1. NCBI lineage: Eukaryota > Metazoa > Chordata > Actinopteri > Cypriniformes > Cyprinidae > Enteromius > Enteromius trimaculatus. The sequence continues at coordinate 523,079 of JAUMHP010000052.1, read as the reverse complement.
GAAACGGCACGCGGGCAGGATGACCTTTAGAGGGTTTCATAGACGAGGGATGGACAGAATGGATAACATGATGAAGATGGGAAATATTCATAAAGAGGCTGATGATGAAAGATGTACAGAAAGCAAAGGAAAGCAGTTTGTGAGACTGACGGTGTTTGATTCTGTCGGGTTCAATGCTTTAATGTTGCCTCTGATGATGAGGATGATGGGTTGGTGAGAACACACACACACACACTGGGTCCGTCACACATCTCCACCTCTGTCAATGTGTTTGACTCTCTGCTGCTGAGCAATAAAATTACAAATATTCCTCTCTTCTCCTGTGAGCTTTTCACATCCAAGCGTCCGGAGACATTGAGCGCCTGACGTCAGTAACAGATCTGAGCATGAAAAAGGCATCCCCAAAGAATGGAAACATCCAGCAGTGTGAATACACTCCACAAAAACATCTCCCATCGTCTGGAGAAACATCAGCGAGTCCAGAGATTTACATCCTTCTGAGGAGATGAGAAACAGCACCAGACAGAGAAAGAGAAATAATCGGAAAATAAAGGAAGAAATTAAGGAAAAAGAAAAACTAATTATTCAAAAAAGAATAATTAAAATAGAAAAAGATAGATAAATAAACATAAATACATACATTAATCAATAAATAAAAAAGAAAGTAAATATAAACAGACAAAAAAAGAGCAAAAAAATTAACAGATAAAAAAATACATAAAATATAAAAAAATAAATGAATATATATATATATATATAAACAAACCAAATGAAATTTGACATTTCTCAAAGTATCTTCTCTCATGTTCTTTGTATGTTTGCTCTCTCTTCTTTAAATGATGGCAGATGAGCTGCTTCTCTGTATGAAGCCCAAATCAACTCACAAAACAGCAGTGCAGCGTAATTACAGAGCGCTCTCGCCGGGCATCTGTGTGTGTGCGAGAGCTCCTCTGATCCGGGGGTGTTTGATCTGCTGACCCGTGTTCTTCACCAGCAGCCCTGCTGAAACTTTCCTCCGCTCACGTGCTTCTGCGTCTTCTGAGATATTTCCTCCTCAACCACTCACAGATCAAGGGGAATCTGAGCGGTTGCCGGGGTCTCAGATTGTTGCTATGGTGGCTTCTAATACATCACTATACAGTTCTGGGTGCTTGCCAAGTAAAGTCCTTCCTCAAGAAGTCTATACTATGTCAGATGTATATCAGATGTCCATATTAGTGATACAATGAAATTAAATAAAGCGATCAAAAGGTTTTCATTTAACTGAAAACAGAAAATGACAATTGTTTGGTAATCAATGAATTATTCAAATATAGAAACATTTACATTAGTAGTTGTATATTATATATATATTTGTTGTTGAGATGCATTTAAATGCCAGCTATAATAAACATTTGTTTTCATGACTTATTCAAACATGTATTAAATATTAAAGAACAGGGTTTGAGTAAAATACAACAAATATGTAATACAGTGTATGTATTGTTGGAAATAAGCTATTTTTCAAGCTGATTATGTAGTTTATTGTGATTGAAGGTCACCATTATTAATCTCCCGCGGCTGAATCCCTGATTGATGGATTCTATGATTCATAACTGATTTCAGCGAGGTCTTCTGTTTCATGTTTTAACTGGTAGTAAAGATAGAGTTGATCACTGATCTATCACCACGCATGAACATAAAACCGACAGAATGTTAATTAAAGGTAACAAAACAAATCCCTACAAATAAAGTTCAGTGACAGTCTGCTCATGAATCGACTTTTTAGCCCCTATAATCTCAGGGCATCACCGGTATATATACATGCTGGGACACAAACCAAAGCTGAGTCTCATTAACACGGAGACGTCTTCATCCATCACCTCCGTCAGGACGGAGAGAATCTCACGTGTTTCTGCAGGAGTCTGAAGGAAACCCACTAGTTTTCTCCAAGCTTCTGCGCTGTCTAATAGAAAAGCCTGTGTTTCTTCTCTCTGGAGTCATTTAAAAGTGAGAAAGTGTTCAAACAGAGCCCAAGCGCGGTGATTTAGTAGCGGCGCCGGGCGCATTTCTGCTGTAAAACAAATGTGTTCTGCGCTCGCATTTCCCCGCTGAGGTCTTTCTTCAGGAACCGAAATAAACAGCACAAAAGAAATCAATGCGCTGCGGTTATTTGTAATCTCTTACTGCGTCTCTGCGTCGCTCTACAATAAAGAACCAGGAGATGGAGCAGCGTCAGATACAGGAGAAGAGGAAATGATGGAAAGTCATAGGGGACGTTTAGAGCGTGATGAACACCAGCGAAAGGACGAGGGAGAAAAAGCCAGGCTTCTGCTGGAATTGAGCTGTTAAACCCTTTTTTTCCTCTTCATTGAGCTGTGGAGGTGCTGCCATCCTGAATTTATAACACTGACACCATCGCCGCTCGAGAATGTTCTCTCTGATCTAACTCAACGTCAGACGAGAGAGAGTCGCTCTCACACATGAATCCTGGAAGACTGTGACGGACCCGGTGCAGTCTGGACTATACCCTCTCCAGTCCACATCACCAATCACTTCAGTACCGACCTCCTTGAATTCTACAATGGACTGTTATTCAGACATCTTCAGGACTTTAATTGTGTCTGGTTTTTAAATCCATAAACAGATGTTCACCATACTTCCCCCACTTAAAGAATCATAGTATTCCGCTTTAGCGCTTACGTTTGAGCAAATATTGGTCTGGTTTCATAGACTAAGCTAGGATTAGTTCAACTAGGACATTTACTAACATGCTTCAGAAAAGACATTACTGGTGTGCATCTTGAGACAAAACAAGGGCACTGATATATTTTAGGATCAGTCAGCTCAGATTTACACTTTAGTCTAGGACGGGGTGTTTATGTTTAAAATATGATAAATATGCACTAATTTACAGAAATTTAAAATCAGATTTGTAATTCTTGTTCAGATTTGTAGATATATTGGGCTGAAGGCCTTTACTGAGCGGATTTTCCATTTTCTTTTCATCGGTACATAAATCAGAAAATACTGACAGCAGACAAAAAATACATCTCGTGTGAATGATATCTGAACAAAGCCCTCAGTAAAAACCTTCAGGATGTTGAGAGGATTGAAACTGCGTGGCGTGGTGTCTCTAAGAGCTGCTGAAGTGGAGATACAACTTTTAAAGGTATGGATTATAATTGAAATATACAGATGCAAAAAGATTACGTTTAATGAAATAAACACTTAGATATTTAATTTGTGAGTTTTTGTCTTTCCACTAATTTCCACTCAATTATAGTTGCCTAAAATATCACCCCTAGTTTTGCCTGTAGCGTTTTGCCTGATTATGGGGACTACAAATGATGAGTACACGATCTTTAATTGATTTCCTTCTTTAGAACGAGTGATCGTGAGTTTATAGTCCAAACTGCACTGCAGGAAAACACACAGAACATCAGCACATCACTGTTCATCATCGACTGTCAGACGTGTAAATGTTAAAGGGACCGTATTCTCTCTGCAAATCTACAGAACAATGAGCAGAGTTTACTCATGAATCCCGAATCATTCAGTTTCACTCAGCGTTACGTGCGGGTTAGTTCCAGCTCTGTTTAGACGCTTTGAGCAATTCTTCACCGGATCATTCGGTTATGCGAGTTTAGAAACAAGTTTATGACTGAGGGCTTCAACTTAATTTAATCCAATGAAAAATAAATCCTGAAGAGGAGAAGAGCGGCGGCCCTCAGGGTTTAGAAGAACGGTTGGTTAAATTCTGCTTAACCTAACCTCCTTTAACCCTTTGAGTTGTCCTTTACTCTGATATCCTGGACTGGTTAACGTCTACTGACCGCGTCCTACAACTTAAACATTCTCTGGACTCATTTACAGATCAATACGAAGACGTTTCAGTTGCAGTTTTATTATATCAATATAAATGTCTGTTTAATATCCTCAGTAAAGTTCTTCCTCAGTGTTTTGTCTTGTTTTTCAGCACAAACATCAAAGCATTCTTAAATCAAGATATATTTACTGAGGATCTAAAGTGGCAGAAGATAAGAGAAACAAACAGCTTTGAATTAAGTTTATTTTCTGACTCATTTGGCAGATATTTTTGGTCATTTTGAACAGAAAACATGACCTCTGTCATTTAGCATCTGAAGGACGTATCCCTGATTGCATGACTGATTTCAGTTTGTTGTTGTTTCTGATGTTTCATCGTGTAATAAAGCAACATTGCATTTACTATTTGAATTCATACTTCAAGCTGAGACTAAACGTACAGAACACTGGAAACTAAAATATCTCAGCTGGTGAAAATCATCCATTATGCTGGCCACAACTAGAAATGCTTCTTGATTTGAAAATGTTTGTGCTGGAAAGCAGAGGAAGAACAAGACATATGCAGTGTGTGCCACAAAAAGATGTGCTGACTAATCATAACGCCTGGCTGTACCTCAGAGTGGGCGTGTCCTCAGAGGAACAGGAAACTCATACGAGACACTCCTGGACTCAAAGGGTTAAGGTTGGGATCAATTTAGAACGACGAGAGCGAAGATGAAACAGAGGCACTGAAATAGAGTCCCTTTAACTGTGGAGTTTAGATTGCTTGAACTGTTGTGAAGCAGTTTGTGCTCGATAGGACGTTTCACAACAGTAAACAGCTGTGCGTGTTGTTGGGAGGTTAAGGGAGGGTTATGTGGGGGTTATTGGTAAGGTTAATACTCTGGAGAAGCGCAGGCCCATCGTCAGCATCTCAATTCGTCTGAGGACCTCACAATGAAGGTGGCGCACACTTCTTTAGGTGCAGACTACCGATGAAGAGCAGTAAGACACTGGAGATGTTGAGTTCTCCTGGTTCTAGATGCTCGCCGTTCGCCCGTGGGCCTGCGCTTCATCCAGAGATGTGTTTAGCGTGATTAGACAGAGCGTTCGTTAGTGGGGTTTGGTGCTGTTTAATTACCTTTGTCGAGTAGCCATTCGTCAACTACCCGACCGAGTCGGTACGGGATTCTTTGCCTAGCAATAGCCAGCCGATCACTATCAAAGCTCCCTTTGAAGAACAAACAAATTCAACAGGTTACAATCTGGAAGGTCAAAGGTTAAAGATTAGAGGTTAGAGAGAACGCCTTTAAAATCAGATTTAACACCCTCAAGGCTTTAAACATGGTTTGGAGGTTAGAAAGTCAAGCAAGCTCTGGTTACCATGTGTTTTAAACATGAGTTAAGCATATTTATGAGTCATTTTAGAGGTTGAACGTTACTTCTGGATAATTACAGTGCATTAAAGTGTCTTGGTGAACGTGGCAAAGCAACCATCGTCGTTCTCATTAAAAATGCATAAGAACATTTCCATATCAGCATATTGAATCGACAAACAGTCCTGCTGCACATCAAACAGTGAGACTCCAGGAAGACGTTTTCTGTGTGGGGTCAAAGGTTCACAGCATCACACCGAAGCCGGTTCATTCATAGACCTGTAGTGCAGACCTGTGAAGCGCTAGAGAGAGAGAAACGCGGCTCGTTGCTGTCGCGGTCGTATCAAACTTGTCAGTTCTTTAATTAGCTGCAGCAATCTTTCCTCTCTCTCTTTAATGAAGTCACTCGTAGCAGAGCGACCGCCTCTTAATTGCTCCTGCAGCTTGACTGCAAATGATCTAATCAAAATCCCCGCATGCATCCCTACCCACAATCCCCGTCAGCATCCGCTTACAGCACCTCAGCTTTGTTAGCTAGTGAGCCTGGACGGTATGTAAATACACGGAGTGTTTAGGAAGGGCTCCGTCAGCTGCTTCAACATCACAGGCAAATGAAACGGTGTACTTGTAGTTTTACTCAAAACTAGACTAGATTACAGCTTTTCCTCTCTATTATAGATAAAAAAAAGAAATTACCTCTGGGGAAAAATAGAGTTATGAACCTGACTTCATCCAGTGTTTAGATTAATGTAATAAAATGAATGCCTGTTGGTGCCATCCAATTCAGAAAACTGAACACAGAATAATAATGATTCATGAAAGTACAGTGAAGGCTATTCATTGGTTAAACACTTCTTACTCGTACAGTAGAGTACTCTTAAATACAATCTCACTGTACTTCTTTCACTCAAGTCTGTTTTTGGTGATAAACAGTACTACTGTGCAGAATTTTCTCCTGTCATTTATATTAACTGGTTAATTTTACACCCCTGGTGTCTGAGCGAGTGTTTGTGAGGAGAAACACATCAGATGGCGTTTATTCTCTCGTTTCACAACAGTCTTATCTTGGAAAGTGAACTCCTCATTCTGTGCAGAGGAAACACTTTGCTCTTTATCAGCGGTGTCGTTTGAGACGCTACAGCTCGTCTTTGTGTTACTGGAAGTACAGGCCTGATTGAAACGCTGATGTGATGAAGGCAGAGATCTCACACTGACACACACACGCACACACATATACACACACACACACAAGCACAGACACACACACACACAAGCACAGACACACACACACACACACACACACACAAGACTGCATCTGTCCTATCAAAGCCAACTGAAACTTTTGACAAACATTAACTTTACTTGACCTTTTCTTTTTATTCTAACAAAACTTCTCTGCTGTTTTTAACTTAAATTAATTTAATTTTCTGTCTAACAGGATCATCACACCTCATCGATGATTCCTTCACGTGCATCTCATTCACAAACAAACAATAATTCAGGAAGTTCTTCAAGAGTATAGAGGTCTCTGAGAGAAGCAGATGATTCAGCCTCACACAGCAGCTCCAGATACAGCGATACTGATCAAAGAAAACAGTAACTACGATTCAAATGAAGGTGAATACATACTAAAAATATAAATTTATTAAAAACAAAACCCAATTCTAAAATAAACACTAAAATCATTTGCTTCTCATCAAGTCTCTGTATTGTCCTCTTCCAAAAAATGCAATAAATACACAAATGAATAAATTAATGAATTAATTAACTAATAAATTAATTAATTAATTATATATATATATTTTAATTTACCAATAAAAATGAAACAAGTTACATATTTTAAAGTTATAATAATACTATAAATAATTAAAACAATATATTAAATATGTAAAAATACTTCACACAAACATAAATGGCTCCGCTGTGAGCAGCGATCGCACTTCATGACAGAATTACTGTAATTATTCCGCTGTGGATCAGACAGGAGCTGTGTTTCTGAGAGTTCAGCTGATATTCTCACACTGTGTGATTAAGACATTATCAAGAGTAAACCACAGCAAACCTCAGCGACCTTCAGCACTTAACAACCCGCTCCTGTTAAATACAGCCTGTTACTATGACAACAGCTGGGATCAGTCCCGGACGGACCAGACCTGCAGGAGGCGCTGTCCTACCCACAATTCCACTGCAGACTCCCTCTGCGCTAACTGGGTCACTGGATATTTATATTTCTCCAGTCCACACTGCTGCTGCTCTCTCTCACACACACACACACACACACTCACACATTCATTATTCAGACTCATCAGTGCGACACTGGAATATCAGAAGCTTCTCATAGTGCACTGCAAGAAAAAAAAAGAAAAATTGCCTTGCTTTCCAAGCGCAAAATGACTTAAAACATGAAATCTGGTATTATAATTACCATAATGGCCCCACTTTTTATTGTGTCCCTAATAGCTGTGTACTTACAGAGTAACTAGATGTGTGTGTATAACATAACCTCAGTGTAAGTACACATAGTATCTACAGCTGTAATATTACTGTAACGACACACATGTAATGACCCTCAGAACGGTGTGTGTTAGTACTAATGTGTAATGCATGGGTAACAACAAGTATGTATTTATCATGTAATTCCTCTGATGTCACGCAGCAGCGGGCAGGACATTCGGCTTTACACATTACACATATTAATTTAAGAATTATACTGAAAAGAAGACAGAAAATATGTTTAATGTAAATAATGATACACTGGAATCAAATAAATGTATTGAAAAAATAAATAACAATCACGATTAAATAAAACAAAAATAAATTATTAAAAATACAAACACATAAATTAAAGTTCAAATTCACACTGAGTCTAAGCTTTCGGACAGAACTGATTTAACCAGCCACGAATGTCACTGAATGAAACAGGTTTGGTGTGACGTCTCGAATCATTAACTAATTATGATGGTGATTTAGCACAGAAAACGTCTTCCTCAGAGAGAGACAGAGAGACACGTGTCGGTCTGTCCTGACCATGACCGCGCACGCGTGTGTGTGTGTGTGTGTGTCTCACCTGAAGGGAAGCGCTCCAGCACGGGCAGATTGTCCACCTGTAGTGTGGCATTCCCGCCACTCCGTGTGAATCTGACCACATGATACTTCCCGTCGCTGACCATCACGCCGCTTTCCTCGATGGCGATGTCATCCGTCCCCACGTTGAAGATCACGCCGACCCTCCCGCGCTCCTGACACACACACACACACACACAGAGACATGGTCAGAGGCCAGAACTCTTCACCGCAGGGACACTGCAAAGGTCAAACTCATTTCTATCAGACACACTTAAGTTCCAAACAGATCCTGACATTCTGTTCCCTCATAATTCACACACAGAAGACAGCTGATTCATCTGCTATTGGTCAATTAGACAGAGAGTCCCGCCCCCATCTCCTGCCCCACCCACAACACACTGTACAGCCGTAATACACACACACACACTTACACTAACCCTAACCTCTCGTAAACCCACACTCATATCTTTACAGTAATACAATTATAATCAGTACTCCTGTCTAAACAAGATTTGAACATGGAGAGAGAGTCACTGTTCCCAGAGATAAGGAGCAGCACAGCGAAAGGCTTGAGAAGCCATGAAAACCAGACTACATGAGTAAGAGCTAAAGATAATGTAGATGATGATCTGTTTGAGAGGCAGTGCATGTTAAGAGTAAGTCAGATAAGAAAGAAAGAGCCTAGTCATGTCATGCTTCATAAACAAGAAGAAAGATTCTGAATTCAAAACACTGTTTAAAGAGAACAAGTAAGGAATAATTGACGACGGGCCGTTGAATTATTAGAAAAATAATGCACACCCGAGGTGGTGATGCGGTCACGA
>JAUMHP010000052.1:479606-495371 GCA_032361065.1 Enteromius trimaculatus | reverse complement strand
TCTGTACAGTAGAAACACCATTACACCTATGAAGAGACCCCAGAACACATGGACACACTACATGAGTGTGTGTGTGTAAGAGAGAGAGAGTGTGTGTGAGTGTGCAGTAAACATGTCATTTCACTGGGGTTCATCTCCATCTCTTCTACAGACAGAGTAATAATTAGTTTAGGACTCAGTAATGATCCTGTATCTGCTGCCTGAACAAACATCTGAAGGAAATCCAGTCATTAGTTCTTCTTCAGATGATCACATGATCAATCTGACGCTGTGTAAATGTGATTCTGACTAATATAAACCCCAGAATCACATTACAGCGCTCCTCACTCTCCTACAGCAGTAATAACAGAGCTTTGTTTTTATTAGTACTAGTGCAAATGACACTTTTCATTTGTTATTATTATTATTAATGTATTTAATGATTATGATTATTTCCTGATGTAGTGTGCCTGTGTTTGCTGTGTGCAGTAATACAGAGACGTGAGGAGTAATCACGACACACACACTCAGCTCTCAGTTATAACACACGTGTGTGTCAGTGGTTTAAGCCCCTGATGTACTGTCAAAAGCCCCTGATCTTTTGGAATAAGTTGCACTTAATATGGTGTGTGGGACCCTAGCAACGCCCCTGGTGTGTGTCCTCAGTAAACACAGCTGCTGCAACAGACAGCCTTTATCTGTTCACAATTATGAACAACAGTGTTTCTGTCAACGCTAGAACTGAAATCAATTACTGAGAGAGAGCGCTGCAGCTCGTGAATATTCTAGCTTTAATATTGTTTTGTATTATGACAAAAATCAGTTAATCTCTGAGCCACACCAGTGCTATTAACACTCACGGACACTACATTATTAATGATGGAAATAAAGCTGAGATTTAAAAACAAAAATTAAATAATAAAAACTGAATCTGTTTTTCTACTTCATTACAAATTACATACTTCCACAATTAAAGGAACAGTTCAGCCAAAAATGTAAATTCTGACCTCGTTTCTTCACCCTAGGTAGTTCTGAACCCGAGGAAAGCCTGTAAGCAGAGTGTTTGGGTCACCACTGACTCCTTTAGTATTTCCTCCTACAGCCGGGATACAAACCTTTTTCCTAACATCGTCCTTTGTGTTCGGCAGAACAAAGACATTCATAAATCCTTTATTTCAATGTATTAATAGCTGTTTCTTCTAAAGTGTAACATTTACTAACAATTTCTGTGTGAAATGCTTTTCAGTTTTATTGTTTTAGAAAATGTTGAAATGTGCACTGGAGATTATTCTAGAGTTAGAGGTCAGCCATGTGACCACCATCTTCCATCAGGGTACTTTATATAGCTTTACCACTTCAAAATCTTCGATGCAATAGAATCTTCATATTTCTTGTTTAATAATAGCCTGAAATAAATAAATAAATAAAAACTCAATCAAGTTTAAAAACTAATTGTAATGATTGGTAGGAGTCAGTCCGACCCATTTGCGAGCTTTAATCAGGGTCAGTTCACAGAGCAATACACGGCAGAGCAATAGACACACGGAAATGCAGCTGGAGCAAACTAACTGGCTTTAACACCTGTAGCAGAAATCCGCCCAGGTACATGGGTCAAACAGTCTGGGTACTTACAAAGACGGGCGTTTTGATGCATACACGTTTGTGTTTTTACCCTTCAAGACCAATAAAGCGGCAAAAATAACTCCTGAGATGTGTCTCTGTCGGCGCTCAGACAGTACACAGAGACCGTGAGCTCTCTTTTGCTGCTGATTGCGTTTCAATGTCTTAAAATCACTTGTTTCTCAGTTTTCATGAGCATGTATCACACACGTCCCATGACTGAGATGATAGAGCTAAATCTCATCCCACAATCCTCCATCTGTGATCGGTATTCCTGTACTCACATTAGCTGTTAGCAACACGGCTCCGCTAAGCGCTTTAGCACAGGATTACTGCTGTTAGCGTGTGTTAGCGCTGTTGTTTCACCTGCAGCGGCTGAAATCACTCCAGAACAATCATTAGAGCCACTGCAGAGGCACGGCTCTTCATTAACATGCATGAGGAGAGAATAAAACAAACACGAGAGAGAGAGGCGAAGAAAACAACACCGCAGACGAGAATCAGCTCAGAAACATGACAGATGCGTATAAAGCTTTCATGCATTACATGAATGAACTGATTCATTTCAGTGTTTTAAACTCCCAACTGCTCAAATGACCTGAATTTGAACAAATGAGTAATTGATTTCTCTGAAACGACTACGAATACAAATCATCTAAATTAGCTGATTGACTACAATGAACATCCAAAAACAAAGCAGAAAGCCAGCCGTCCAAACAAACTGATTCATCAATATCATTCCCAATCATCAGTGTCTTGATTTTATTAACTGGATTCAAATAAACTGATTCACCAAAACTATTTAGACTCCCGATCATCCAAGTACACTGATTTACTGAAATTAACTTGTTTAACAATCTTCTGAAGGAATTGATGGCCTGAAACATATTACGCTTCTATTGATTCAAATGAAATTCACTCAAATGTACTGAATTGTAATCTTCCGAATAAACTGACAGACGAATGAATTTGAATCATATTCATTAAACTGAACTGATTCACTGAAAGGATTTGGATTTCCAAACAACAAAATCAATTGATTAACCAAATTAACCCAAATGAATGAATTAACTTACACCGATCTAAATTAAGATTCAGTAAAACAAATCAAACTAAACACAGTCTGAATGAAATGATTCACTGAAATAAACCTGTTCCAGGAGATTCACATCTGTCTCAAAAAATATTAACACTCAAAGACAAAAACCTCACCAGAGACCGTCTCTGACCGTTGAATGAGCAGTCAAGCATCACCAGCCCCTGACGTGTGTGTGTGTGTGTGGGCGGAGCTCCAGATGGGTGATTGACAGGTGTGCTGATGGATTCTGGGAGCTGTGTTCACCTGCAGAAGAGTTCTGACTGAGTGTCCTTAGAAAACACCATCAGACCCACTCAAGGACACCTGAAGAGCGGTTGCTATGGGTAACCAGGCCAAAAGAGTGAGTGTGTGTGTGTGTGTGTGTGTGTGATTTCACACATAGCTCCAAACGAGAATTATATTAGAGAATAGCAAAGTCTAATGAGAAGAGCTCAGAGATTTCATCTAATTATAACATCTCTTCTTATCAATAACTGTACAGTATAGAGCGCAGTATAACATGACTGTATTCAGAGTAACACACACACACACACACACACACCTTGTAACAAACAGTCATTCTGGAGGTGATTGTGTCAAACTTAAGTCAAACACACTCCTCTTTATGTGACGGGGACAGAATAAAGCAGCTGGTCTGCTGGACTCCATCCAGTGACCGACTCGCAGCCAATGATAATCAAATAATGACCACACTTCTCTACTGAACATCTTCTCCAAAGAGCTCTCAGAAACACTGAGCATCTGTGTTCAGACCATCAGTTTAAGAAGAAACTAGTGGAGATGGCAGATTGAACCAGTGACTCATAAACACACACACTGATCGATCAAGATGCTCTCCATCCACGTCTCTCCATTAATCAGCAGAAGAACAGTAGCAGCGCTCCTCTCATCAGTGTTTCAATGAGTGTGTGTCTGCGTGACACACACACACACAAACATTCATTAGCCCTGCCTATGCTCAATATCCATCGATACTGACCTTGAACCTCCACTGAGCATCAAACACACACACACACACACACACATCAGTCCTTCAGATCGATCCTTCGGCTGCAGAAACACAGCTCTCAGACTGAACCCAGAGCCGCTGAAGCAGTAATGCTCTGCTGACGGCCGTGTGAACTAAACCTGCTCAGGTCTTCACACACCGGCCGACTGCAGAGGATTCTCACGGAGAGGCCGGCTCCATGTGGACTTGGAAACAGAGCCCAGGGACAGGAGCAGCAGCAGAACACACAGAGATCCTCCTCAGCGGTGTGAGCAGGAGATATCAGAAACATGGACGGCGCAGCGGGAAACAAACGTTCCGGCAAGGTTCTCTCGAGGTTACAAACAAATGTTTTTCCTGTGAGATTCCAGAGTTTAGCGGAAGGAACATTTTTGGGGGTCAAATACTTTATTTTTAAAGAATCAAATCTAAATTTAATACGTTATTACATTAGAAAGTGTCCTGTTTATGTATTTTTTATGCACATACTTTTACTTTGATTTACAGAAAATCTGCTAGAATATAATTCAGTGTAACAATCTTGTCAGCCACGTTCAGACTAATTAGCTTTACCCCAAATATAATTAGCTTGTAACGGAATTGATTTTTTTCTTTAACTTTACGCCATTTGTTAGTGATATTTTTTTACTCATCTAAAATGCAATAAAATTTAGTATGCTCACTTATTCTTTTTTATATTTTAAGAAGTAGAAATCAGAATAAGTTTTAATGTTTTTGTGTTACGCTGAATGATAATGAGACACTGCTTCACCCACTTTAGTTATTTTATAAACCTTAAAATCATAGTTTACTTGCATTTAATGTGCTTTCTGTAGATATAAAAGCACTTCTGTTGTGGACATTTTAATGCACCTCATACTGTACATCAGAAGAAATAAGTTTAATCCGGGAACAAATTCTAACATGAAATTGCTTAAAAAGGAAATAAAAATAAAACATTTGAAACACATTCACACATGCAATTTTAATAGCTTCTTGTTAAACATATAAAGCCGTTTTGAAACAATGTGTATTGTGAAAATTATTGACTTCAATCAGAGAATGTGCATGAATGCAGAAGGTTCACTCTGCACTTTCCAAACGGCAAGCGGCAAAAATAATCATAAAAGCGGCATAAATCAATCTAAATAAACTAAACTCTGAATCAATGACAAAGTGCACTCCCACAGACATGTCAGCTCAGTTCAGTTCTGAACAGACGAAGAACTCCTGAATCATTCTTACATCAGTGTCTGAACCTCCTGGAACGTACAACAGAGGGAGATATTCATGAGGTGCTTCAACACTTTCGTCAGACGTGTTGGATTGACGCTGGTGTAAATAAAACACACGCAGGCATATAAAGAGGGTGGTCGTGTGGAATTATGGGTAGGAGTGCTACACAACATCACACCCTGAATGCTCTCAGACAGCACCAGCCATCATCAGATCAAGCCTGATGAGAATGAGAAATGGGATGTTTTACTAAAGAAAGAAAGTCAGAGGTGTTTGTTTTTGAAGGATTCCTCCAGGAGACGCCTGCGGTCAGGCATGAAGCCGATGAACTGGAAACGGTTCAGCACGGGGTCAGTGTTTCAGGGGACACACATTCAGAAGACACAGAATTCTCATTTCTATTTCTCTCAAGCTGTTTTCTTGTTTTTGCTCTCCCCGAGGCTCCTGCTGAACGTTCACCCGGAGCCGAGCGTGAGCTGTCAGACTCCAGCGCGCTCAGGCTTCCACGGGACGCCGCTGTGTTAATTATGCAAATTCAAATAGCTGTGCACAAGAAAGATGCAAGAGAACTGCAATCTGATTATGCAAGCAATGACTATGGTTTAAGAAATAACATTTCCAGAGAAGGGGGGGATAGCAGAACCCTTCTGGTAACTCAGCGATCCATGTTTTTCTAAGCATGAAGATATTTATGTGGATGTTTAAAGAAACCCTTTTTATAAGATGTAGTAGAAGTCTCAGGTGTCCTGAGAACGCGTCTGTGAGGATTCAGCTCAAAATACCCTAAAGATCATTTAATATATCATTTTAAAAATGCCTTTTTTATTGGAAGCAGAAACACACCTTTCGTTTTCATGCTTGTCTCTTTAAATGCAAATGAGTCGCTTGTCTTTGTCGCCTTTCCTAAAACAGAGATGTGTTTTTTGTGATGTAGGGTTTTCTGAGTGCACAGAAAGCATGTACGTGCTAAACGAAGTTCTTTTTCATGTCTTATTGCGCTTAAACTGTCAAATACACACACGTCTATTTTAAAAACACACAGGTGTTACAAAAACTGTCATTAACGTTTATGAAGGCAAATAGCTGGGAAAGAAATGCTATGTTTATATCAGATCTGTGTAATATACAGAAAATAAATCCATAAATCACTGCTTTCTGAATAGTGTTCTGTCACTAGCCAGACACAGAACAGTTAGCAAACCTTCACCATGGCATTAGTCGCTTGTGAAAACACAAGGGTGGCACTGTGGGTGGAAACGTACAGAAAATGATATTATTATTAGATTCCCTTTCTACGTCACAGGGGACAGAAATCTGACGCACTTGTTTTTTCACAAGCTCGCTGAGGAAAGTTAACGAAACAGTACTTGCTTGTTCTTTTGCACATTTACTAGGTTGGTAGATGCACTGGGCACCTGGTTATAGCAGATTTTCATGACATGCCACCTTTAAGGTTTCTAATGGAACCGCTGATGCCAGTAAAGAAACTACTTTTAACAGTACAGGTCTGATTTCTCTATTGGACACGATCAAACAGAAGAGCTGAGAAGCAATCATCAGCAACACAGACACGTTCAGGACGACCGACTGCAGGCTTTACAACCTCTCAACGACATTAACATCAGACAGAATGAATGAGACGAGAAAGAACGAGAGGAGGAACATATACAGAGGCACAATGGAGGACATCTCAGAGCGAGCAGATGAAACTCAGACAAAACACGACAAGCGTTAATTCCAGAGGTGCTGGTGAGGAGAACTGTGAGGAGTCTCTATTCATATCACACATTAGCATTAAACTGCATTAGGAACTGACAGACTCTCTACAGTGAAGCTTCTACAGCGGTTCCACGGCTCAAGCAGCACAAAGGAAGATTATTCCTTACATAAATCTGGATTTAAAGCCATGGCCCAGAACTCGGCATTGCTGAGCTCACAGAAGTCTGGTTTCATGGCTTCCTGAAGCTTCCCAGCTACATCCCTGGAGGCTCCTGAACACTACACACGCTTTTGTCTGACGCAGCAGCTTCAGGACCTGGAGTCTCTGTTAATGAGCTGAAGACCTGAATCAGGTGTTTGATTAAATGTGCAGCGCTGGAGCTCCAGGATCAGGGGTGGGAAGCACTGCTGTAGATCATCCCAGGGATTGCATAAATCAACAAAACAACTAGCAGAAGCATCTACACCAGGAAGTCACTGATATACCAAAACACACTCATTCAGTGGCCGCTGGAGAACAAGCCCGGGGCCTGCTGAGCCACAGCTGAACAAACATGGCCTCCAGAATCACTGGCACCTACCGTGGCTTCCCCGCGTCAGGAAGGGCATCCGGTTGATGGCGATGGGCACGGTGCCGTGTTTGTTGTGGAAGTGGTGAACGTGATGTGTTGTGCTCAGGCTTGACGACACTCTAGCGGAGACCGCAGGGCCTGGGAAAGTGAGCAGCGCCAGGGACAGAACCAGCCGCAACAACCCAGACACGCTGGTCCAGAAGTGCTGGGGCGGAGCTGCCGCCGGGGCTCGTGGGTAAAGCACTAATCCACTGCTTAGCAGCAAAGCCCTGAGGGCGGAAGAGAAAAGGGGCGGGGCCTCCATGCCACACCTCCTCACGTGATAAAAACAGGAAGACATTTCAGACCAAGCCGGTCTTCATGGTTTCTAGATTCCCGCCTCGATCACGTGGAACCAAAAAGATCTGGGTTGCTTGGGATCATGAAAACTGAAAACCAAAAAACAAACTAAAAGGAATTAAAAAAGACAATTCCAGTTTCCACGAAGCAATCCGATGGTTAGTACCGTTAGAGAAAGAAAACAATAAAATAAAAATAAAAATATTTGCAATAATAAACTGCTAGCTTAATCTAAGTAATAAACAAACGCGCTACAAACCCCTAGTTAGCTCTACATCAAAATGAAAGCTAAAAAAAGCCTCAACCAAACTAGAATCCTCCCAGATCCGATGAGTTGATCCTCAAGTTTGCCAAGAGGTTATCCATCCACAGTCCACCGAGACACACGCCATCCTGGAAAACTCCAACAGACAGAGCAATCTCGAATTAAAAACCAACCCAACAGAAGAAAGACAGAATGAGCTTCCCAAGGGACGGGAGGAGAGACGAGACGCTGATCCAAACGACCGATTCTTCTATTAGATGATCAATCCTCCAGAGACGAGCAGAAAACACAGAGACGTGAGCTGAAACCAGAGACCAGCCAAAATAAATTGAGGAGGGACTCCAGCCTCCGGGACGCAACGAGGAAAGCAAGGATCAGCTTCATCACCGAATCGAGCCGCCCCTCTGCCTACAATCCACGGCTCTCATTAACTTTATCTTCCTGTCTGGGTAAATCCCTTCTCTCCATCCGAGCTCAGTCCCGGTGTTCTACCGAAACCAACCCATCCTCTCGCTGATCTAACGGCTGGAGACGGCAGTGATGCGCCAGAGAGACCAGGACAGACACAGAGACAGAGATGTGGCAGTGTTGAAGCTGAGGAGACGCTCCGCTCGTGTGAGACTGAGAGAGAACGAGAGAGACACAGCTGCGGAAAACACAGAGAGAGACGGAAGAGGAGGAGGGAGCGAGCGAGAGCGAGGGAGAAAGCGAGAGTGAGAGAGAGAGAGAGAGAGAGAGAGAGAGCGAGGGAGGTGCTCAGGGAAACACACGCTGGTTACTGGTTTCTAGACTCGATGACTAATTGAGGGGCAGTGAAACCTAGTGAACCGCTGTTCCACACACATTCACAAGCACAGGAAACCAGAGCCGTTCCTCTGAGAAACACCAGCTCAACCTCTTCCCAGCTTCCAAATCTAAATAACTCTCTCTCATTGTAAAGGTTATGCAACATAAGGGTATTACTGTACATCAGTAAAACTGAAACTATAACCATAAAAAAAATTACACTTGAAAATAAAATGTGATTTTAAATTATTATTTTAAAATAGTACAAACTGCAGACATACATAAAAAAACTACAATTATTAATAAAAAGTACAGTAATGCTGGCAAATTATTCATTACAATCAGTTCCAAAATAAAGTTTTTGTGTGCAGAATATATGTGTGTTTACTGTGTATATTTATTGTGCATATATAAATACATACACATGCACACACATACTTCAGAAAAATATCTTATCTATTACATATATGTATATAAAATACAATTATATAATTATATACATACATATACATGTAAAATATACTAAACTATATACGACACACATCGCCAGTCGTATCTCAGCGATACTAAAATAACACTGATGCTTGAAAGAATCTACAAACAGAGCTGATACTGTTAGTTCAAATCAGTTTGATTCAGTGAATCATTCAGAGCCTTCAGCTGATACATGATCACAGCACAAGATAACGACTCAGTGATCAGAGCTTCTCAACAACCACCAACTGGGCCATTCGTTTCAGAAAGCAATTGCTTTCTCTTCATGTTTGGAGAGAGAAGCATCGCCTGAGGTCGATCGAAGCTGTGATTCATCACCAAACAGAGAAGACTCGTCAGATAACGCCTGGATGATAAAGATCTCAGCGGGACACCATTCTCTGGACGAGGAGGAGACAAAGACAGCCGAAGACCACAAATCTGGGTTATCATGGGTCAGTTAACCCATGCTGGTCGATCCTAACTAGGCACTGTTATTTCCTGTAATACTGTGGGAGGTGCTTCTTTTTTCAATCTGTCTTGTTCTGACTTTCAGTCTGATGACAGGCTGATCCATCTCTCTACGCCCATCTCGTGCTCGTCTACTAAAAGAACTTGGAAATGACACAAGATGGGAGAGTGGGCTCTCACTCGTTTCTCATGCCGTTCAACAGTTCTGTCGTATGATTTACTGTTTACTTATATTTCTGATCGTTATTCATTTTCTACACGTTTTATTCGCCCAACCCTGACCGTGATTCGATTTCCACGTTCTCTTCTAGAGGATTAACTCTGGACTGAAGGTCAGTGCATCTCGTGATCTACACAACACAGCGTGTACAAGTTCACTTATATATATTGCAAATATTATCTCCCTTCCTCTTTGACGTTCTTGTTTACTGTAAATATGAAAAGCAATCTAATGATTTCTTTGACGGACACAATTCCTCACTAAAGTTTTAGTGTGATTCATTACTTCAGTAACAGACAGCTCCCATAACTTACAGCAATAACAGCTAAAAGAGGAAGACGTAGCAGGTCCTGTTTGTGTGCCTGTGTTTTTTAAGTATCAATAAAATAACTGAGTTAAAATAAAAAGCCTTAAAGCATTCCTTTATATTACTGGATAAAATAATCATTATTGCAAAGCATTTTTCAGTTAAGGTTTCTGCTTTCGGTCAAATGCATCCAGAATTTTCATTTCTGTGCATCTCTAATCTTTCAGACTGATATATTCACGAGGAAACGTTCTGTTCTGACACGTCCTTCAGGCTTTGACAAGCTGCTGCCGAGGAACAGGAGTTGGTTAGTTTGTTTGGTCGTTAGTTCATCCTGACCCGCTGATGCCAGGAGCTATTCTCATTGGGAACAAACATGGCTTTTCTTTGGAAAAAAGAAAACTAATTACATGGTTAATTTATGAAACAAACGCATGGAGCCACTCAGCTAAAAATAAACATAAAGGTGTAAATATGAGGCGTGTAGGAGGAGCGGAAGAGGGTTGGTTAGACACTTCTGATGCAGATTAATCCCACTTACATCTGAATATGATTGCTCACGACACAGAGCCGGCGGTGACGAGTGCATCTGCAGAGTTTAGAGAAGCTGCTGGTGGAACACAGTGCTGGTCGTATCTAATCTTCACCGGATGGGGTCTGGACCTGCTGCCATTGCTCACCTGCGTCCCACCGCTACAAAAGCTAGCAGACACGCGGTCCAGGAGCTAACGCGATTACATGCACCTGATCTGAGCAGCCTTCCCCTTCCATTACACGCTCCGCCAACACGCCACCGGCAGAAACACGCTCGCTTATCACCAGCAGCACTGACCATCCCAGCCGGCTCCTCCACTACACACAGCACTCGTCTGGATTATGTCACATAGCTTTGATAGAACGTTACGTAACGGATTAAAGTTGACCACAAATTATTTATTAGTTTTTTAAGAACATATTCTGATAATAGCAATTTAGCACAACCTTCCTTGTGTTCAGTCTGGTGAGAAAAGAGCACATTAGCAATTAAAGAAAAAACACTTCAACAAAACATGACTTTTTTAGCACTGTTACTGATCAACTGTGTGAAGAATTGCTGGGTATAATGTATCACAGTTTACTATATTTTGCTATTCCCACTAGTATAAAAAATGATATCTGGTGTATGAATCATATTTGGTCGAACTGTCATTCGTAACAATCACACGTACTGTATGAGCTTTCATCAATGAAATCAGCTTATTTCAGACAGTCAGGGTGTGAAGAAAAATACAATAAATACTGTGTGTGCAGAAAACACACACACACACTAAAACCCAAGCACAACTTTCTCTCCACAGCAAATGTGATTCGTTAAAGGAGCAGCCTGCAAAAGTTGATTATTTTCAAGAAATTAACCTTTCGAATGCCTTCATTCGCTAATCACAAACTTAAAACCAATCTCATTTATGAGGCCATTTGAAGAAACACAAACAGCCGTGTCTATTTTCTCCTCATTAATTGTGTTTCTTAAAATAGACTCATGAACGTGTTTATTAAAGGAGCTCCACATTTCATATTGAAGTTTTCATTAAAAGCTGTTTCCACATTCTGAATACCGCGGTAAGAAACACATTACTCTCTTACTTTAGCAGTGCTGCTAGTTCAGTCAACCATCACTAGTCCTTGTGCTCAAAGTGATCCGATCAAACCTCCGACACTCAGTAGTAAACTTCAGCATGCATCTGAAAAGATCACAACAACAGCTCAATACCCTAACGACCACCAGAACACCATAGTAACACCTAGCAACCACCAGAACACTATAACTACTACACAACACCAGAGTACTGGCATAGTGACACCCTAGCAACAGGGGCGGATCTAGAGAATTATTCGTGGAGTGGCGTGGCAACACTGAAGCAAGCATCCTTGCATGGTTTTTGTAGATTCAAGGAATGCAAACTAAATTTCTTGCAAGCTATTTTTGAAGGGGATACAAATAATACCGTCAAATTGTACATATAATGTAAGATATGTCAAAACTGTGGAAGACTTTGCTTCTATCATTATTGTAGCATGGAGACTGCGTCGTTATGGCTATTTTCAAAGTTTTTCTCTGGTTTAATGAAAAGGCAGAGTCGAGATAAAGTCGAGTCTCTCTGCCACGACGATCTCGTAGCTGAACTGATCTGATAACTTCAGTCCCTGAGAAAAGAAATAAAAGCCCGCCCACACTGAAAGCTGATTGGCTTATTTTGCTGAGTAAACCAATCAGGATGCTCTCTGTCTAGCACGCCCTATAAACAGGCACACACACACACACACTGTTCACATGCACGCACGGTCTGTCTCTGTGGCGCGGCAGGAATTTGAACAGCGTCCTGAGTCGTAGCCGGGCGCCGCGGCGCTTCTCGTCCGGTGTGCGACCCCCGTAAAACTATTAAGATATTTTGTACAATTTGCGGGCATCAGGGAGCCACTAACAATATACGGGACACTAGTGTTGGGGTGGCAAATGGGGCAAGGCTTTTTCTTAGGGTGGCAATTGCCATGCCGTGCCACCCCACGGTAGATCCGCCTCTGCCTAGCAACCACCACAACACTCTAACAATTCCGTAACACCCTAGTAACCACCCTAGTTCTGCTGGTTTCACATGAAACGCTCTGGAAGCGTGGTCTGATCATGTGATGGTGTTTCGTGAAGCAGGAGCTCAGAGTTGCAGAGGAACCTGGGCTGCAGCTCCGATCAAGAGATCTGAGAAACATCTGAGTCAATCTAAAGAGGCTTCTGATGAATCTTATCTCCATCCTTGTGTGTCACTTCCTCTTCCATTCCTCATCTTTCACACGGGCTGCTCCTGTCAGCCTACCCACAATTCCCCTCAGGTCTCCTAATGAGCATCTCTCCACTAACGAGTTGAACCCATCACACTCGGCTGGCAGACACACTCGTGGGCTTATGAAGCAGACAGGAGCGTTCAGTAAATAAATATAACAATAATAATAGCCTGAGTAAAGGATCTCCTCTTACAGGCATCTGATCTGAATCTGAGTGTGTGTGTGTGTGTTCAGACGGATCTTTGGAGCTGGTGTTTTCACTCCAATGCTCTCTCTGTCACAGACGAGTGTTTCGTCACCGCTTTGGGCTTCTGTCGAGATGTTAATTTAAGGCTGATGCTAACAGCTTCACGGCTCATTCCACATGATCTGCGCATCTCACATCTGTAACTGTCTAACGTCTCCACACACGAAGACTCTGAGCAGATCCTGGAGGATGAAGGGAAACATCTCAGCTCAAAGTTCAACGCCACAAAAAACATTTTAATTCTAATTAATCAAATTCGATTCTCGAGTGCAAATTACTACTGAGGATTTAATCTTAGTAATTGCACCACATCAATTATTTAAATGAAGACCACAATTAGTTACAATCGTCAATACTGGCGCTCTGAAACAGAATTAAACAAAGAGATGAAGGATCGCAGAGCAGATGTTGGTCGGATTATTCAATACAGCATATATTATTTAATATATCTATTAAATATTAGTGTATATTAATGATAGTGTAATCTATATTTTGTAATCTCTCTGTGATTCCTACGAGCAGAGAAGACTAGTCTGGTTGAGTATCTCCGGTTTAGTTATTGTTCATGTTTAATGGATGGAGACATGAGACGAACTGCAGCTAAACAATCAGCACGAGTGACATTAGTGTGATGCTAACGAGTGTGTGATGAACACTAGAGAGCAGATGTTCCTCCACGAGGAGCCACCAGAGCTTCGTGAGAACAGTTCAAACAGCCACATTTCACTGAGCGAGGAGCAGCAGCACTTCTTTTAACGGTTCATTCCAGAGACATCAAGACGAGACCACCTTAATTAAAGAGCATTTAGTTGCTCCCGCTTCGGTACGAGAGCTGCTCTTCCTACAGCTTTTGTTTCCTCACGTTCATGAGCACAAATGATTTTCCACTCATGGCTGTTACTGTGAGTCACTTACAGTGAACAGAAGATGACTGTTTCAATAGTTCACACATCAGCTGAACAATAGGCTCGTTAACGAGTGAAAAATGGCTTACTAGCCTTTTCTGTGTAATAAAGTGTAAAATATCTTGTCATAAACACATTTAAACAGCTCAAATAATACTCAACTCAATTTAACGTGCTTGTATAAAATAATACACGTTTCATTCCTCTTTAGTTCTGCAGTAAGTGCTTCACCTCGCCGTTTTCTCAAAGAAAATGTAAGCAAACAGAACAAATCAATGAGTCATGCGTGTAAAACACAGTAAGCCATTCCCACACGCCGACAGAACAAACACAACTCAATCACTCTACTGTAAGTTTAACTCATAATACGATCCCAGACTGAATAATGAACAACAAAGATGTCTAAGACGTACAATTTTCAATTTCCAATAACATAAGACAAATCCTTTTACGAAAAAAAACAAAATGATCTGCCGTTAAAATGATCACTAAGGCATGTAGTTTTAGAGAGATTCTTCATGAATCAGTGTCACGCTCCATTTGTTTGCCCAAGAAACCAAAACTCACAATATCACACAAACGCCAATAAGCAATTAGCAGCGCGACTCTCTGCTGAATAAACGCCAATCAATAGAGTTAAGCGGCTTACGGCGCCTCTGTTAACGACCTGCAGCTTCTGATGAACACATCACTGATATTACCCGCTCCGACCTCAGTGCCCATACCAGGTACTGTTCAACAGTCTGATTTACAACATTGTCATCAGTCCAGAATCAAACATACATCTAAATAACTAAAACAAATATGTTACAATGATGCATGCTGATGAAAAGCATGTGTGATGACAGGTTCGGCGGATTGTCTGCTCATTGAGCCCTAAACATTACTCACTGATGGAAACGCACACACACACACACACACACACACACTCACGGCGTCTTGATTCAGTCATTCATTTTAACAAAGGTTTTAGTGAAGGCTTAAACACACACACACACAAGTTTGATCATGAGATCAGTACAAGGCGACAGACACACACTCATCTTCTGCAGCTGTATGACAGAAAACATCTCTTTATATGTGAAGTCAGGTGAAATGGAGAAAACAATCCCTCAAACTGAGCTCAAACATCTCAAGGTCCTGAAGCTGGTGGCTTCTCCTCTCAGATCTAATGTGTCTCAAAGACTCCTCAGAAGGTCTGATCTGAGCTCCTCAACAGATTTTAAATCACATTAAAGCCATAAACATGACCTGCTCAAATTAAATGATTCAGCATGTTCAAATCATAACTCAAGTGTGTCTGACGACTTAACATTCTCACGTTTAACAGCAGAGCGGTGTGTTTTATTCAGTATGTGGTCAAACTAGCTCATGTTCCTGTGTATCAACACACATGAAGGAGATGCCGGCTGAAATGGCTTTTTGCTGATATAATAATAATGTGCCCAAAGAAAGTTGATAGATACTAGATACGTCAATCAATATATTGAACGTATAAATACTATTCTTAGTCTGTCTTCCTTTGAGAAGTGTCTGAGAGGTTTCGTGTTAAATTAAAGTCCAGATACCAGAAAAAAAAAAAAAAATAATAATAATTATAACTAGCCTAAACACACTGAGACTCTTGAGACATGCATTTAAAGTCAAGTCAAGTCAAGTCAAGTCACTTTTATTTCTATAGCGCTTTTAACAATACAGATTGTAGCAAAGCACTGAACATT
>JAUMHP010000052.1:440067-458989 GCA_032361065.1 Enteromius trimaculatus | reverse complement strand
TATGACGCCTCCTCTCCCGGAGCCTCATGGGATAGGAAAGTGTCCATGATATGCTTACTACAGAATTCAGCCGGAAGCAGTAGGTCATCCGGGTACTTCTCGCCTACTGAATTTCGAATGCTATGAATTCAGACATACTACTCCCTCGCATGCTGTTTTTCGCCTACTATATAGTAGGGAAGTAAGCGATTTCAGACGCAGCGCATCTCTGCATTTAATAAATAAATAGTTTAATCTGGTCATTATACATTATCATTACTCTGTTCTTCTACTTGATAATGTTCAATCTTTATTTTTTAAACTGCTATATAAATAAAAGCAATTGATTGATGTAAAATATATATATATATTTAAATATTAAACTATCAATATTTTAAACATTAATTACAACTTTTTATTCTTGCAAAACAAAGTTTATTTCTCTCCTACTGTCTTTTTTTGTTCAGAATTCCGAGATAAAAAGTCATACTTATTTATTTTTTTATGTAGGTGTGTTTATGGTGTGTATCTGTTTGTTTGTGTCTGAGTGTGAGGAACTGACCGTCACATCCTCGCTCCACCTGACCGACTCTGTGGAGGGCGTCTGCGAGCAGGTCCGGCAGTCGGCCGTTCAGATCCACGGAGGCCAGGCAGCCCTGGTAGCCATCCCGGGACGCGATCAGCTTGGGCAGGCTGCTGTACATGCTCTTAGCTACTCCACCGATATACAGCTCTCCTGAGGAACCAGAGAGAGGTCATTACATCATCACTGCCCTCGCTCTTCACACCCATCATTTATTCTTATACTGTAGGAAGCTGTTCTGAATCCCAAACTCAGCTTCTGCTCAGAGATATGAGTCAGGAAATATTCATACTTATAACTCTATGAGATATAAACCATAAAAACAAACAGATGTGATGACGCCAAACTGGAAATTATCAACTTTTTTATGTAATAAGAAATATGAGTTCAAGCAAACTCTAATAAAAGCTAATAAAACATTTTTCACTTTAACTAATTTAATGTGTATTTTTTTGTTGTTTTCCCTTCAGCTGTTATTTGAATGGTAATAATTAATGAAACACAAGCTTTGTGTTTTATCTTGAGATCTGTTAAATGACAAACGGATTCTTCTTCTGTATTTGTTTTTATATTATAACATCGATCAGGAGACTGAAGATCATGTATGGAAGCTGGGCTAAGTTTTCAGAAGTTTAAGAACATTATTCCATGATGACCTTCTGCATGAAGACTTCACACACACACACACACACACACACACACACAGAGCGTCTTGTGATCGATACTAATTCTAGACTAACTAGCGGGTCGATGTGTGAGCGCTGGAGTCGTGCACACACCAGAGCCACAGCTAGTTAAAGCCAGCGGTTAGTCCTGATGTCAGCGGCTGAAGACATGTCCACTGCACTAATCCACCAATCACACGCCTCCACTGCTCCTGCGGCTCGTCATGTGACGGCACACACACATACACACCTGCTCAGAAGTTTGGCCTTAAATATATAATAATTTTGATCTCCGGGGCTTTATTAAATTGTTCAGGAGTGCCAGTAAAGATGTTTGTAATGTTCCAGTAGATTTATATTTTAAATTAATACTTTGCTTTGGAAACGTCTAAAAATAAATAAATAAAAATGTGTCAGTTTACTAAATGAACAGCTCTGCACCCCTCCCTGACCCATAACTGCATCATCAGAGGAAATAATCATTAACTGTAAAGTTAAACAAACACTGTTAAAAATTACCCATGAATAGCAGTTATATTTTACTCACCTATATTAATTACAGATTAGGGGTTTATTGTTTGTGAAGGGATTATATCTGAAAACTCGTGCGATGTGTTTCATGATGCAAACAAATATTTAATGTGGAAACATTTATTAAATATTTAATTGGGAAACTTTTAAGAGGTTTTATGTAAAATGAGAGTATGAAATAGTATTTCATTTGAAATTGATTGTATGTTCTTTTTGTACATATATTTTACAGATGAACTGTCAATAAAAAGTAAGTGATTCGATATTCTGTGTCTGACCATTTTTAGGTAAATTTAACTTTCCTGAATAAATAATGAGTAATTATTCCTGTTGGGTAATTATTATGAATGGTAATTCAGTAAATTAACTGTTCCCTGCTAAAACAGAGTTAATATTACTCAGTTTAAATGGGTTATTAATTCTGTAATGTATAAAAAAATATTAGGTAGACCTTTGTTTTAGTTTGTCATAGCTGTTTAATGTAGGTATTCTTTACCCAAAATACACAGAATACAATCTACTCACACACGCTGAGTGCAAATTATCTCACTTTTATTGAGTCGATT
Organism: Enteromius trimaculatus; assembly: GCA_032361065.1. NCBI lineage: Eukaryota > Metazoa > Chordata > Actinopteri > Cypriniformes > Cyprinidae > Enteromius > Enteromius trimaculatus. The sequence goes on along the minus strand of JAUMHP010000052.1, from coordinate 456,665 downwards.
CTATAGGTTGTTTTTTTACAGTGTATGTAAAATGAGATGAAGCTAACTTTTCTGTGAGCTTGCCTGGCGAAACTACACCCTCAGGAGAGTTGAAAACAGTTGACGTCATCTTGTAAAGTGTCCTAAAGTTAAATCTATTCAGCCTAGTTTAGTTCTGAAGATGAACGTTGTCCGTTAGTAATGCGTGACCGCTCTGGTTCTCAGAGATGAAGCTGGTAATTAATACGATTCTGCTACTTGATAATGTTCAGTGCTTTGCTACGATCTGGATTGTTGAAAGCGCTATAGAAATAAAAGTGATCGATTGATTGGCGAGTGTTTAAGACGGTGTTGCGTGAGCATCGCTGTCACGTCTCCGATACAAAGAGGATGAAGCGGGACAGGATTAAACGCTCCCACTGCGTCTATTCACACCAATTACTCACACAGACAAAAGGCCAATTTGTTTTAGCAAAGCCTGATACGCGGCTAATGCTGTGAGCTCAGAGGCGGCACGACGCTAATAGCCCTGAACGCGGCGAGCGTAAGCCTGTCAGACGCAGGGGAAGGTCACTCCACGCTCATCAGAGGCTCGCGGAGCCGGCAACAGGAAACCGGAGGTTCAGGTCAGAGACGGCTCATCAGCACTCACCGCTTCAGTCAAGAGCACACACTACAGCGCCACCTACTGACTGATCCACGGAAGCACAGGCACACATGCAGGATAAATGTGTTTTTCTACCTTTAATCTACTTAATTTAAGACTTTTCTGGAGGCTTTTTGTTTTGTTGGTTTGTTTTAATTCCCCGTAGTTAATTTTGTAGACTACCCAAAGTTTAAATATAATTCTACTTATTTAATGTGAAGTTTTAACATTCCAACTTTACTTTTTTTTGTACTCTTTTATCTTTATATTTTATTCTATTAATTAAAGTTTTCTAGATGTACACTACCGCTCAAAGGTTTAAGAACAGTAAGAGATTAAATGGTTTTTAAAGATGTTTCTTCTGCTCATCAAGGCTGCATTTATTAGATAAATCCAGAAAAAAACTGTAATATTGTGAAATATTATTTCAATTTTAAATAAGTATGAATATATTTTAAAATGTAATTTATTCCTGTGATACAAAGCATCATTACTCCAGTCTTCAGTGTCACATGATCCTTTCAGAAATCGAATAAATGCAGCCTTGATGAGCAGAAGAAACATCTTTAAAAACCATTAAATCTCTTACTGTTCTAAAACCTTTGAGCGGTAGTGCATGTTCTGTAAGTCTGTGTGACTGAAGCACGTTCTGATTCAGATGTGTTTGTGTAGACCTGCACTCTATTAAGAGAAGCTCATGCTGTGTTTATGAGGTTCACAGGAGTCTCATCCATCCTCCATAGCAATTACGAAGCTCCTGAAGAGATGATTTTATGTTTTATTCATCTGTTTAGCTCAGGAGTAGCTTGGGGAATCCTCTGCGTCTGCTCTTGAGCGTCTGATGAAGGTTTACTGTCACAAACGAGCCGCTCCGAGTTCTTCTCAACGCAGGCCGGCACTCTTTACACAGGCTGCTTGTTTCAGAAATTAAAGACTGAATAAAGAAATGCAAGACGGCTGTCCTCTGATCATAAAACCTATTCAGACAGGATATATTTTAGTTTATAATGTCCTTCATTTCCACAGGCCTTGTGAGCATATATAGACTGACCTTCACAAGGCCGTTCAAACATGATAACTCATCCAGGACGCATTAAACTGATCAAACGAGGCAGTAAGTCACGTTCCTGTAGATTTCTGTTTCAAATAAACTTTCTGTTCATCTCTGAATCCTGAAAAATAACATATATCCCCGCTTCCTCTAAATGTGTGCTGAGCAGTAAATCAGTATATGATTCTGATTTCTGAAGATCATGTGATGCTGAAGACTGGAGGAATGATGCTGAACATCACAGAAACACACTTTCACTCAGAACACTGCTGATTTACATTAGAATAATATTTCACTGTTTTTGCAGGGTTTTTTTTTTTTCATTAAATAAATTCAGCCTCGGTGAAGAAAAAAGAGACTTATTTCAGAAACAATAACCTCAAAAATCTGTGCAGAAGTGAATATGAAATCCTGTTCTGACTGATGCTGAGTGTGAAGCTAAAAGCTTGTGGAGTTTTACTGAGCATGACTAATCTAGTATTACTCATGTGTTTGCTAGCATTAGTCGTGAAACGCCTGACTCACTTCTTTGGGCTTTTCTTTACAAACTTTCACACTGACACACACTATGTGATATTGATATTGATCAGCAGCATCAAGCTCAGAGGAACCGAAGCTCAGGTCACATGACCAGCATCACGTCAGCAGGAGAGCTTGTTTTAGTCAGGAACGCAGAAAAACAAGACTAGCATGCGGTCTAATACCGGAACTGATTCATGATATTTTATTCACCGCAATTTACCAAACCTTATCAAATGTTACTGCCATTGTTGTCATTAACTTACTCATTATAAGCCATTCTCCTCCTTTCTATCCTAATTCTACTTCTTCAGTGTTTCTAGATTCTTATTATATGAGCGGCTCTCTTTGCTAAACAGAGTAAATAAGTGTTACGGTAGAATCCCACAGAAGTTCAGGTGTGAGGATCTCACACACACAGCAGATCATGTCCAGCATGACCAGCGCAATCTTAAGACATGCTGTTACGGGCATTAAACCATGACACACCAGTAATGTGTTCATTTAAATACTCCTCTTCCTGTAAATGTTCGTCTGAAGGGAAGCTTGTCCTACAGCTCTTCAGCGCTGGTCTAAAAACAAGTGGTTTATTTCATTTTTCTAGATGTATATTTCTTGTAAAACACACTCGGATAATGTTTGTTTCAATTTCATCATAGTTTACTACATTTTGTAACTCACATACTATTTTACAGTGATATCGGATCTCCAGTGAGATTCTCTTCAGCCGCTCACACACACACACACACACACACACACACTCTTCAGTCGTTACACAGTCTGTGAAAGTTGATCTCAAACATCTACAGAACCAGACACTTCGACTCAGTTTTAACTGCATAAAACACTTCCTGTTGGCTTTGTGTTAACGATGTGTTTCTGATTGTGTGTGCGGTTCTTGGATTTGTTGAAAATGAAATTACTCATTACTCCTTTTAAAAGTAACCACATTACTGTTCTGATTACTTTATTTCAGAGGTGATTAGTAAAATCACTGTGTGTGTGTGTGTGTACCTTTGAGGTCCAGGTTCCTGGCTCCGTTGGAGTGCTGTGTCACGGTGCGAGAGTCGATCTTGAGCGTGTGTACGTTACTGGTGTCGCGTGAAACCACCACGTTGTGCCACTGATTATCATTGAGCGGCTTCTCTGAGTTTCCCTTCATCAGAGACGGGCCGTTCCCCAGGTCAAACACATAGTGAACGTACCTGAAACACACACACACACACACGTCAGTCCAAACTATCACGGCTATTAGATCAGTGATGAAAACATACGCTTTGTTTAGACTCAGTGTACAGTAAACTTACTGTGTTTTTGTGCATGTAGCTTTTCTTTAGTCTAATATACACATATTTAATAGAAATCTTCACTTTATTTTGATCTGTCTAAATATATACGTTATTTAGACAGTCTATTTAGATTTTATTCAGTCTAAATGTACACGTTAAGTTTTTATTTGATCTAAACCTATATCTGTGTAGTCTTTGAGTCTAAACGTATGTGTTTCATGTTTAAGGACACTTAATCTCCAGCACACAGATGCTATATAAGCTGATCGGAGCTCTGAATCAATACTAAACTAGCTTTACTGACGCAGTCTGATTCTGTTCAGTGTTATATAAATACACGGGATTGAATTAATAAAAACAAACTACTTTATTTAGTCTAAATGTCTTTTATTTATTTATTTATTTGATACAAATGATAAAACTACTTTATTAAGTCTGAACATGCACTACATGAACTGTATTTAGTTTTTCTTCTAGTCAATGCATGCTTCAATATTGATTTAATCTAGACTGAACTGCTGTTTTATGTAGTATTAAACGAATCTGAACATCATGTATTGTTAGCTGAGTGCAGTACACTGAGAGGACGAGTGCTCCTGGTTCTTCTGGACAGTGGTTGGGGACGTAATGAGGATGAATCTAAACCTGCCGCCCACAGATGATGCTCTCACGCTGTCTGTCTAGCTCAGAGTTCAGCAGCTCTCTTCACTGAAGGAAAGCTCTGTTTATTCTAGTACTGCAGTAAATGTTGCTCTCTGTTGTTTTCCCTGCATTCACTGTCATTTCCCTTCAAACGTTGATTATAAAACACTGCATTTATTGTGTTCATCACAGATAAAAACTGAAAGATGAGCTGCGTTCTTTGACTGCTCGTAACAGCGTGAACAATGACTCTTAAACACACTCCGCACATCTGTTGCTTAGAAACACACTTCTTCAGAACAATCAGAGCCTGTGTGTGTGTGTGTGTGTGTGTGTGTGTGAATGAGTCAGCTTCACTCGTCTTCAACACATTCAAACTTTCAGCACTGACAAAAACAATCTGCTGCTCGTCTTCGTTTCACACGGCCATCATCTCCATCTGTGTTTATCACCTGAGAGTCGTCTGCAGCAAAACCACATACTGAGCTTCTGAAGGGTCTGAAACTGACTTTGAATTACACGCACAGAAATAGCATTGAATATTATCATTATAACAATACACATTACAAAAGATCATAACAAAGAATAAAGACAAAAGATAATTCAAAATATAAGTAAATATTATAATTATTAGATGAAGGTATGCAGATTAAAACTGAACTAAAATTCAAACGTAAACTTAACTCAAAGGAAAATATAAATCAACGTGCAAAAACTACATTCAAAATATCATCAATAGCTGTAACAGTGCATAAGTTTTAAAATACTTTGAAAAATAATTCATGACTCCCTAAAATAGTTACTGCTATCTTACTGGTTTACGCAAAGTTATTAATTTACTTGTTTTACACCAGGCAGGGCTTGCTGGTTAGTTTTAATGTAAAAAACGTCTTCTTTCACGAACAAAAGGGCACTTTAACACCAACATTGAAATAATTCCTCCTTAAACTGAAGGACATGTCAAACACAGACGGTTCAGTCTGAATTACGTGGGTCAGTACTGGTTACTCAGAGGAGCGATCTGACTGTGTAGCTGGTGTTACTGCTGAAGCGTTCAGCACTGGAGAGATGACTGACCCTTTGACCAGCTCCACCACGATGAAGTCGCTGCCGTCTCCGCTGTTGAAGAGCAGCAGGCCGTCGGTGCTGGTGGTCTTGAACTGGAAGAACAGGTGCATGGAAGCGTAGGCCTGCAGCGTGGCCAGCGCCAGGTAACTGCCCTTGTTCCGGAAGGTCACGGGGTCAGCGATGATGTGGCGCATGCCGAAGCGGGCGTTCAGCTCACAGTACGAGATGTCTCCATTCTTACACTGGTCCAGGTACGCCACCCCGTTCAGCATCAGGCCCTGCAGGTGTCCGATGAAGTTAGACGGCACCACAGAGATGAACCTGCGCTCCGTCATGATGCCCGTCTCGATGTTGTGGAACTCCAGACGCGTGTGATCACCGGTCATCTGACCTGCAGGACACAGCCAGAGCTTCAGGTCACTGGTGCTGCGGCACTAAACCATCACACTGCAGCAGCTTTACAGAAACGCCGTACAGAACACGCGAACAAGTTCATTTTCATCAGGGTTTTAGGAATAAAATGTCGTAAACATTTATGTGAGTGAAATATGAAGAACCCCCACAGAAAAATCCTTCCGAATATAGAGAGGAATAAATCTTTATGTGCTGGTGTCTGTAACAGGAAAAACTCTTTAAAGATAAAAAAAGAGTAATAAAATAAACACTTCAGTCTGTATTTCAGGTGTTCGGCTAGAAAGAAGATCAGAAAAGGAGCTGTTGGGTCTATCATGCATTTCTGCATTCTGATTGGCTGACATGTATTTGGTGGGCGGGGTTTGGGCTTTGCTTCCTCCCTGAGCTCATGAGCAAAGCTTGATGAAGGATGAGTTTCTACCTTCCACAGTCACGTTATCCACACAGAGCTGCAGGTTCCTCCCACGCCGGACCACCTTCACCGAGTGCCACTCGTTATCATTCAGCTTCTGACCGGCCGTCAAGATCTCTGGACCTTTACCTGCAGCAGGACAGAGCGGTCAGATACACACACACACACAGAGAGAGACACAAAACACACACACGCGCAAACAAAACACACACAATCACACACACACACACACAGAGAGACACAAAACACACATAACCACACACACACCTCGCGCAAACAAAACACACAGAGACACACACAAAACACACACACACAGAGACACAAAACACACACACACACAAACAAAACACACACAATCACACACACACCCACACACACACAGAGAGACACAAAACACACATAACCACACACACACCTCGTGCAAACAAAACACACAGAGACACACACAAAACACACACACACACAGAGAGACACAAAACACACACACACACAAACAAAACACACACAATCACACACACACAGAGAGAGACACAAAACACACATAATCACACACACACACACAAAAACAAAAAACACACACGCGCACACACACACGCAGAGAGACACAAAACACACATAACCACACACACACACACACACACACAGAGAGAGACACAAAACACACATAACCACACACACACACGCAAACAAAACACACACACACACACACACAGAGACACAAAACACACATAACCACACACACATACGCGCGCAAACAAAACACACAGAGACACACACAAAACACACATAATCACACACACAAAAACAAAAAACACACACGCACACACACACGCACACACACACACACAGAAACAAATTACGCACATGAAACAAACACAAAGAAAACAATATAATCACATAATCGCACACACTCATACGGTGAGGAGATATCTGCACACACACACTCGTGGTTCTGTCGGTGTGATGATGTTCACTGATGTCTGCAGACAGCTCTGACAGAACATCTTTGTTTCAGTTCTGTGTGTATCAGTCACTACATCGGCCGAGTGATGAATGCTAAAGCTGCTGTATGTCCGAATGAACCAAGACCCACAGAACTTCACACACAGCATAAACTGTTAGCTGCAGGGTCATGAACGACGGCTGACCAGCTTCAAATAGAATTGATCTTTATTAACAAACCCCCTAAAGCTATTAAACCAGCATTCTGTGACACAAAACAGTCATTATTGTCCAGTGTTCAAAACTCTGCATGCTGTGCTTTTGCAGAAGCTTTGTTTCAAAAAACGAATGTATAATGAAATATCATAGGAACGTTACTTTAGATCACCCAGACACAAGATACCCATAGCTTCACTGTGGATTTGTTTGAACAATCATGAAATATAGCGGAGTACAAATCATGTGATCAGGCTTCATTACCACACTGTAGACTAGAGAACAGAACACACACGGTGCTATCATTCAAATACTGTAACACAAATCACAACCAAAAACCCTAAACAGCACAGTGTGGACGGAAGTGTTCCTCTCTTCTACTCCTCTGACCACCGTGTTCTCCTAGTCTTTCACCTTCTTCTGTGTAGAGTAGGCCACCAGGAGACCACTCATCTCATTGATATACGCATACACATATGTCAAATCAATGAGTAACCAGCAATGAGTCACTCATTAAAACCACAAACATTATTATGTAAAAGTGACATCTCGCATACAGTAATGTTGAAAATGAATATGATGTGTACTGTACATATGACATCCATAGATAAAGAGGTCCATATGTTTCATATTCTGTAATCATTTATGTCAAATGATCTATCCTGAAACTATCATAATCTAAACATGGACTATTATTCATCAGTTTCAATAAAAGAGTGATGCAACAGTTACTTCTGATTTTGATCTTTGTAATGAAATGAATACACACTCATCTCTGATTAATGTGTGAGCTGCATGTTCTAATAGCGATACTCTGATGTTGTGTGATTTTAGTTCAGTCAAAAAAGATCTTTGGCTTATTCTGTGTCAAGCATTTGAAAAAAGGGTTAAGTGTTTTGAAAAATGTGCATTACGATCATTAGTTGTGAGTTATGAAAAATGCCACCAAGTGTCTGTTATCAGCGCAAAAATGATTGTTAAAAACTGTAAAATAAGACACGCAGCACTCTGACACACGTCCACAGACGCGATCCGTCTCAGATCAGATACGATGACTCAAAAGGTACACCTTAACTACTGTTATACCTTTCTTACGTGTGTTCGCCAAACTACACCTTCTTAAGAGCGACCTTAGCAGGTGCTGTCCATTGATATCGCTGCTTTGATGATCGATTGTGCGATCTTTCCTTCACAGCGCTATAGGAAAAGTATTGAGATAACAATGCTCTTTATAAAGCAGCGTTTTAGAAATAGTATGAACCGCATTGATATGGGCTCATTTAAATATGTACATGCAGAAATAAAAACGTTTATGTGTTTATGATTTAGCAAGTGTGCAATCCCACACCCTCACGGCCATAAGTGTGCTAATGTTTTTCTCCATTGCTAAGACACATTTCTTGAAAGCTGCTCTCCTTTTCTCTAAACTGTGAACAAAAAGCTACATTCACAAAACCTCAGACTCTTCCTGAAAAACCAAACACAGAAAACAGTTCAATCCGTGCTCTAACCTGAACTATGTTGTCAAATCGTCAAACTGAACAGTCCCTAAACACTACGCAGAAAAATAGAGAACGCTATGCTCAGGACATTATTTTGGCTAAATGCATGTTGCAGAACATAATACCTGGAATTTTTAACACTTGTACATAGAAAAAAGAATATTCAGAAAAACAGAAATCCTGTGCATTTACATGAAGCACTTGTACGTAGAAATAAAGCACAAAAATATACAAATGAAGTACAAAGAAAAGAAGTGCATTACTCCCAGCATCATGTCTCTGCACTGGGTCAGGCCACAGCACTTCATCTACATCACAGGACACATTTTCTCTGGCCAGGCAACATGGGAAATAACCCCTAGCATGCCGTATCCAGGCAGGACATGCCTCCGCACACATGTGACCATTCAGGGCTCGCAGGAGATGCACCCTGGTGTAAGGCTGGCGTTCATACACCTTCCACCGCCATGAGGAGAATTCTTCTTCAACAGGGTTCAGGAACGGTGGAAGGCAAAGATTGCTCAAACCTTGTTTCATACTGAAGCACTCTCTAACCTGGAGACCTCTGTGAAAACTCACACTGTCCCAGACAACAACACAGATGAGCTGCTGATCCTGCTGCCCTAACAGAGCATCTCTCACACAAACTCATTCCTATCAACTGTAGTGCCTCACAAACCAGTGCTCTGGCTTACATGGACCCTCACATCATTAGCCACAGTTCTGCTACATCTTGAGTTGCTGGTTCAACCGGTGACACCTGAGCTTTATTGTGTTTGACCTTTGCTACCTGTGCTCACCCTTATGCAGCACAGGTGCATCACAATGACAATGTATTGACCAGAAGTGTCTAAGCAGCTGAAAAGTGACTGATTCAATAAGTGAGTTCAGGAAACTGAGAATTTGGTTTAGCAATCGAGAAAAACTGTAATGTTCTCCACAACATATGCGATTAGGCACCAGTCGTATCACATTATTGCTGTAAATCGCTCATTCGTGTAACTGGATGACTTCCTCAATAAAAGCACAAACACGAGAAACACTTCCATTCACTGGGTGTAGGCTATAACAGCTGAAGTATTTTATGTGTAAAAATTTAAGGTAAAGTAAAAATGTAAATTTAATACTGTCAGATTTTATATTAAATGTTCATTTAAAATGTTCTGTGTTTAGTTAAACAGCGACGTCAAAAAGCTTTTCGCGTGTTGGTGGTCACTAGCGGTATGAACCGTCGATAAGGTATAGCTAAGAACGCTTCAGACCAACCTTACGAACGAATGACTTACAGAAGGTGTACTTACTAAGAAGGTTTCGAAAGCTCTTATATGAAGTTAAGTATATTTTCCATTCTGGGTAACTTTGATGTGAACTCATTGAGAAGGTGTGTAATGACTGCAGAGCACGACTCAAGGCCGTCTTAAGAATGGCAGGCTTATTGCGCCCCGCTGCATATTTATGACTCTTGTTTTCATACTGTTTCCATTATTCATGACAAGAACTTAATAGAAGCTGGAGGCGACGCCAAACAAAGACTCTGGGAGTCTCTCTGAGCGTGGAGCTTGTGATTCAATCTGTCTTTGCATGATTGTTTTTAAAAGCTTGTGTCTGGATGTGAGTGGATATCACCAGCAGCCCTGCACATACACCTGTAGAGACGAGAGCGTGTCTCCTCCAATCACACGCCGCTCCTGCGGACCGACAGGGCATTCTGGGTAATTGGCTGTGGTTAAATGGCAGTGGTGCCCGAGGTCACGCACAGATCAGCACGAATCAAAGCGAGCGGGAGACTAGCGGAAGCCAGCTCAGGACAGCACACATCACATCGGTGTGGCAGTGGCGCGATCACATGTGCAGCGCGGCTCACGGTTAGTTACAGCGATTCTCAGACACTAATCGAGCTCTGAATATTAAACCGCTTTAATACCGTCCAAACACAGACTGCCGCTGAAACACACCATGTGTGCTGTGACAGATAAATCATCAAACACGATCATTATAAATATTGATAATACAACACATTAAATTATTGAAATAAAAATAATGTTCAAAAATAACAATAAACAATATAATAATAATATACATATTACAGTTTTTCTTGATTGTGTAAACACATTTCTTGCCTTATATTCTCACAACAGTAAACACAAATCCATAACATCTCACCCAATTTCCCTAACATCCTGGGGCAGTTTCCTGAACAGGGTTTAAGACTAGTCCTAGATTAAAATAAATGTTAAGAGCCGTCTAAACTGGAAAAAGCTTGCACTGAGATATCTTAAAATACATTATTATCATTGTTTGGTCTTAAAATGCTCACAGAGAATGCATTTTTGTAAGACATGTTTCTAAAAATTCTTAAATGTCCTAAATTAGCAAAGGTCTAGTCCTGGCTTAATCTAATCCCTGTCTGGGAAACCGGCCTCCTATGTTCAGGTCAAGATATAGCTCTTCACTCAAAACCATTCACTTTTGCTGAAAAACCAAACTTTGCCCTCAGACATCACACACATCGCTCACAAACACACACACTACAGTTTTACACACTGGTGCAGTTAATTTAAAACTATTTCCAAAGCATTTACGTTGCTTATGGTTCTCTTCCTCAAAAACCTTTTTTACATGAACACAAAAGAACCGACTAATGTTGGACACATGTTCATTCATTCATGTACTACACCGTAAATCTGTTTCAAAAATAATAATTCTTCTGCCTCAGCATCCTGTCTGTGCTTTGGGTCAGGACTAAAAATCTGGTCCACATCACAGACTAAACCGGCTCTGGACAAACCCTATCTGCATCGAAGGTTCTGACTGGTGTGAGATCAGTTTTGACTCCTAGTGTTTCCAGCTGGGTAGATGTGTGCTAACTGAGCTCAAGCTGAGCAGAACTGAGTGAACATTATTGAATGCTAGTGTTTTCTAGATGAGCTCATGATGTAAACTCTGAGAAATGTAGGGATTTGAGTAGAGTTTAGCAGTAACACCGGATCAGGGAACGGTGTTCATAGTTCAGGGAAACGGCTGTGCTTTTACAACATTAGCGTTATGGTTTTGAAATTTTAGTTCAAAAACCTTGTTATAGTGTTTTAGCAATCGAGAAATTAATTACTTAACCCATTTTCCAGTCAATGGTCCTGCTGTAAACTGAGAAATGATTTGAAGGGACAACATAAAATTAATTTCCAGGAGGGAAGATGAAAAGCTTTGTCATGTTGATTTTATTGTGAGACTGAGATGAATGTAGATGAAAGTCTCATTCTGAAACGGATTAGAACATCAAATCCATCCTGCAGTTATTAGCATTCACGTCAGTGTGTGTGTGTGTGTGTGTGTATGGATTATGAGTGTCATTCATTCATAAACACATGCTCAGAAATCTCCTCCGGTCAAAGCAACACGCTTACCTTCAGTGTCAAAACACAGCATTTAATAACACTTATTTATTACCTGTGTGTGTGTGTGTGAGAGAGAGAGAGAGAGAGAGGTGTGTGTGTGTGTGTGTGTGTGTGTGAGAGAGAGAGAGAGAGAGGTGTGTGTGTGTGTGTGTGCCTCTGTGTGTGTGTGTGTGTGTGTGTGTGTGTGTGTGAGAGAGAGAGAGAGGTGTGTGTGTGTGCCTCTGTGTGTGTGTGTGTGTGTGTGTGTGTGTGATAGTAAACGAGTTGACACACTTACTGAGGTTACAGTCTATCCTGATACAGTCTGGTGGGAGAGAGAGTGAGATGGTGAGATCAAATTAAAGGAAAGAGAGAGAGAGAGAAAACATTTCACATCCTTCAAAGTTGATTCTGCAGACATCTGAAGTTCAGGACACCATCCGGGGACACGCTTGAGTCAGCGGCACCCATTCCCTTCACACACACTCGGCACAGAGCCTCAGACGCTCCGCTCAGACCAACACTACACAGTGAACACTCAGCAGTCAACACTAGCTATAAAGCTCACTTACTGTATATACATCTGCTGATACTTGGACTGCTATAAAGATCTAATTGATTGACATCCGAAGCGTCAGAATTTCATCTTATCCATATCAGCATCTGCAGCAAATTCCTATTTTTCAGCTGTTTTTCTCCATATTCTCACCGTCTCAGACTATATGACCCATAAAAGAGCAATACCAGTCTACTTTTCTTTGAATATTTCTTTAAATGTTTAATAAAATTGATAATTGATGATTATTGTTTGATAGTTACAAATGCAATGAAAACACTGGGATCAGTTCTCTGTGCGTGCGAGTATCAGAGCGTCTCTGAGTAGATGTTGGTTCGGGTTATCTGAGTGTTCACTGTCAGCTGTTGTCAGAGACGTCTCCTCCTGCTCACGCTCCAGTAGCTGATGTGTTTGTTCAGCAGTGTGATGAAGTACAGAAGCTGCTGTGATGTTTCTCCATAAAGGTGTGAGAGGAAGAGGAGCGCTGCGGTCTGGGTCTGCCGCTGTGAATTGTGGGAAAGGGTTTCACTGCACTCCTCAGCCAGAAATACATCTGAACACAGCGCTCAGACTGTGTGTGTGTGTGTGTCCTCCTGCTGGCGGAGGCTGTATCTGCAGCTCAGGCTGAGGAGCGTCTCAGCGTGTCAACCGCTACAGAATAGTGATCACAAACAGCCAGAGACCGCCTCACCGCCGAGACTCCTCTACCGCTGCATCGCTCGGTTAGTGAAGCGCTTCAGAAAAACGTCCAACACAGTTTGAACAAAAAAGATACATTAATGTGATCATATTTGTCAATGAAGCAGGTCAGATTTCTGAAATAGGCCTTTTTTACGCTCTGCGTTCGTAAAGCTTCGTGTAGCGGAGTCGTGTATGAATGCTCGTAGCACGGGGCTGTTGTGATTTATAAATGAACAATTCATCATAGATGTTTCATCAGAATATGTTAACCACAGTTTCCCATTATCAATCGGGTATGATGAGATGAGGACACATGCTGACATGATATTCTGAGTCATATTTCATTTAAACGATTTAAACGAGAGCGCTACTGTAGGTGTATGAAGTTCCAATGCTTCAGAGACAGACCAGCTTAATACAAGAATACCATACAAGCTTATCATATTATAGAGCAATCAAATCAGGCAACTTATACATCTTAAAGGTGTATCAGGTGGGGACACCTGATTTCCAGTGATTATCGTCGTCTTGACTACAGAGACCGTCTCTGCATTTGCTAAATAAAGTCTAATTCTCGTCATTATACATTACCATCACTCTGTTCTTCTACTTGATTTTAGAACTGCTTCCGTGCACTTACAGTACTTTACCTTGCGTTAGGCTCCAGTCGTCACGTATAAGATCAAACTGGAGCAGTCCAAAAGTATCTGGTTTTACTCTGAAACGTGACGTATGCTCTGGGTTCGAGCGCATTGTGTAACAGTATAGTGCAGATACAGTTTGGGATGAACACTAAAACTATAACGCTAAAAATGAAATGAAAACACTGTATACTCCGAGTACTTCTCCAGCATTAATGTGAGCAGACACGGCCAGATTACTCATTATTGCCCACTTGACTAATGTTTCGCGGCAAAATGGAATATTACACATTTGGTATCATCTAATGCTGAAGACTGCTTATACTCAGAATACAGTGTTTTCATTTCTTTCTTTCTTTTTTAGTATTTTAATGTTATTTTTAATGTTTTACTTATTGCTCAATGTACTGTTATCATGATCTCTTTTTGAACACAGATTGTTTTGCTCTTTAATGTGATGTCGTTTGTCTGTCATTCTTGCGTTTTTTAAAGAAAACCCCCTCAAGCGTAGAAACAGCATACTTTGTGCGTTCATGAAATACTCTTCAGATTATCATGAGATCATTGGTCCTCATTTCATCACACGATTAATCATATAAACTGTGGTTAACGAGAAACATCTATGATGAATTGTTAACGTGCTTCAGGTATTGCCCCTCATTCAGGCTACAGCTGAAGTTCTTCATAGTTTAAAAATAATGATAATAAATCATTTGTTAATGTAGCATTATTTACTATGTATTATACAGCAAAACTCAAAAAAACTTTAAAAATACGTTTGTTTAGAAATAAAATGAACTTTAATTTAAATAAAACATAAAAAAAACTTTTATTTCAGTTAGTTTCCTAAAAAATCGTAGTTTAACTTCATGTATTAAAATAAATAAAACAAATAGATTTATACTGATTCAAAATATTACTTTAAACTATAATTGAGTCTTGAGATAATTGAGAAAGTGCTACTAAAATAAGTTTTAATAACAATAACATCTAAAAATAAGATTATTTAAACAGATGCAGACAGTAAATAATCCATGCCATAACCTTTCCATTTCATTCAGGTTCATTTCTGTATGAATGACAAATATGCACATTTTTATTAGTCTCCTGCTTTTAAAACAGAGAAATCCAAAAGGACAGGACTGTTGGATGCTTTGACTCGTGATAGTGTGTGTGTGTGTGTGTGCTGCTGGAGGTGTGTGAGCCGGTCTCTGGCTGTTCGCTCAGGCCGCAGACACACACGCCATTGAAGGGACTGCAGCTTCCTCTGGGAATGACAGAGAGAGAGACAGATGGATGGAGCTCTTCCCGTGAGGCTTTCTCTCCCACCACGGCCTTTCCCAGGATGCACCGCTGCCCTGTGTTTGCCTCTCGGTCAGACCCAGACCACCATCCCCCAGACCAGAACCTGACTAAACTCTCCAGAAAGCAGAGTCTGGACTCCCAGTAAAACACCCTTCAAAGCAGACGCAGTCCCTGGAGCCGCAGCTGCATCAGTCAGCACTGACCGGACCGGTTCCAATCACACATTCACTTCCCAAAAACACAGATACTACTGTAGGCTCATTCTAATGTTTTAGTTCTAGTCATTTTTTAAATGAGTTTTTATTATGCCTATTAAAGTTATTTGAAAAAATGAGAAAAATTATTTGAGAAACCTCTGATTACACCCAGACTCTTATGAAAGCAGTTTTCAGTCACTAATAATAGAGCGGCGGCTCTTATGAAGGGGGTTTTCTGCCCTCTGCTGGTGGATGGTGTGCTTTACAGCCGGAGGCAAACACTGGGCCAGATCTGGAGATGGTTTGGGGAAAGAGAGGTCAGACAGAGACTGACGAGTAGTTACCGAGGTTGACAGTGAGTTTGACCCGCCCTCCGTCCAGCTCCAGCCGCAGTGTGTCGGCCGACTCTTTGGAGGTGGTGGCCATGAGCAGCCCGTACGCCCGCTGAGACATGAAGCGCAGAGCCACGTCCTCCGCCTCCGTGTGCAGCGTGCTGGGCAAGATGACCTTCAGATACATGCTGCCATCATAGCTGAGCACCGTCGCCTCTGCACAAACACAAACACACACACACAGCATAAACACACACGTGAGATAAACACACACACAGCATAAACACACGTGAGATAAACATACACACACACAGCACACAGCATAAACACACATGAGATACACACACAGCATAAACACACGTGAGATAAACACACACACACAGCATAAACACACGTGAGATAAACACACACACAGCATAAACACACATGAGATAAACACACACACACACACACAGCATAAACACACATGAGATAAACACACACACACACACAGCATAAACACATATGAGATAAACACACACACACACAGCATAAACACACATGAGATAGACACACACACACGTGAGATATACACACACACACAGCATAAACACACGTGAGATAAACACACACACACACACACAGCATAAACACACGTGAGAGAAACACACACACACACACAGCACACAGCATAAACACACATGAGATACACACACAGCATAAACACGTGAGATAAACACAAACACACGTGAGATAAACACACACACAGCATAAACACACGTGAGATAAACACACACACACAGCATAAACACACGTTAGATAAACACAAACACACATGAGATAAACACACACA
>JAUMHP010000052.1:405180-423514 GCA_032361065.1 Enteromius trimaculatus | reverse complement strand
TTAACACACGGTGTACTCGTTACATCGTAAAAAGAATGGCCTCTACGCTAATATTAGTCTGTCTCTCTCTTATTCTGAGGTCATGGTAGCCATTGAACGTCTTCCTGTTGAACAAAAACAAACAAAACAGCATGTGCTGGTTAGGTGTGTTTTAAAGCATAGCAGCTGGTTAAAGCTGGTCATGAGGAGCAGTTAGTTGCTTTAGGTTCAGCTCAAACCAGATGCTTTGCTTTAAAACATGCCCAAGGTGCTTGTGAATCCTGAATAAATCAAATTTATTTTTGGTTTCCACAAAAATATTGTGCTGCATCACTGATAATAATCAGAAAAGTTTGTTGAGCAGTGAATCAGTATATTATTATGATTTCTGAAGATCATGTGACACTGAAGACTGGAGTACTGATGATGAAAATAAAGCTGAACATCACAGAAATACATTACACTTTAACAGATATTCACACAGAAAACATATGTTTTAGATTGTAATAATATCCCACAATATTTCTATGTATGTTTGTTAAAATAAATGCAGCTTTTACTTTTTTAAATAAAAGGTATTACAAAGGTTCATCACAGCGATGCCATAGAAGAACCAGTTTTGGTTACACAAAGAACCATCTCCATAAAAAAAAAAAAAACTACTAATAAAATTGCACTGATGTACACAAAAAGAATTTTTTAAAAATCTGTATAAATTTCTTGTCAACATGGAATATAATCTTCTTTTAACCACTGATCGAAGCAAACAGCAGCGCTCCAGCATCAGTCCAGAAACCCTTCTGAATCTGAGCAGCTCCTGACGTTCAAACAGGTCTCGAGATCAGCTGGGAACTGAATCCAACACACGTCATGAATCTCAATCACATTCAGCATTTCAAAGCAGGTTCCTTGAGATCGGCGTTTGTACAAAACCCACAAACGAGATTCAGACTCAGAGAATGATTCAGCAGCTTAAACAAGCTCCCTCAACACCCATACATCACTCACATCATTACCGAAGCAAACTATTCTGATAAAAAAGGACCATCAATAATGAAAAAAAAAATTTACGTTTAAGTTTGTGTCAGTAGATTTTAATGACAGCAGCTATCTTTTTCTCAAAATGAGTTTTATCTCCACTTCAGCAGCAGACACCAATTTGATTCCACTCTATATGTTTTGAAGGGTTTTAATGACGGGTTTGTTTAAAACCTGATTCTGAAGCAAAAATAAAAATCATGGCACTAAACAGCCGAGATAGTTCCTTGAAATCTTTCTCTCTCAGTTCATCTAAAATTCAGACTGACTTCAGTATGATCGAGCAGCCTGAACACACCAGCTCTCTGCGTCTGTCCATCAAATCAGCTGACACGACTTCAGACTAACACAGATCATGATGATAATTAAGCGATTTGATGAAAAGATAAAACATTGCACTACAGTAATATGCCAGTCTGAATAAAACTGACCAAGAATCATGTGACACAAGAAAACATTCATCACCTCCACACAATCATTCTGTCATCATTTTAAACCTGTTTGACTTTCATTAAGGACAATATTTTAAAAAACACTGACTTTGACTTTCTATCCATCCTCTATCAGTCTGATAGAGTGTCTCCCAAACTGTATATAACAGCGCTGCGATCTTCTTACCTGAGCTCCAGAGACGGCTCTCCAGAATCACTTACCTTCACCCTTCAAAGACAGACACAGAAACTGAAGCGCACACAACGAGCGAGAGCAAGAGACGGGTCCTTCGACAAGTGGCTGGCAGCTGGAAAACGGCCCGTAACGCAGTTCATGAACTACTGGAGCGAGATCGGGAGCGAACTAGCCAAAGGAGTTAGTGAGACGGAGGGGTCAGGAGCAGGAGAGGAGGCCTGGGGCGGCCGGAGCTCATGTGGTGCTCGTATGTGGGGTTGGAGGTTAGTACTTTAGTAAAGAAGAGCAGGTCAGACACAAAAATGGTTGTTAGTACAGTTACAACAAAGGTTTCATTCGGATTAGTAACAGAATTTGGGTTTTAGTCAATTAGTAGAGCAGTCAATTGGTGAAATCCTTTGTGACTCGATTCCACAAGACAGATTGGTCCGAATTGTCACATCTGGAGGGTTTTGAGGTTAAGAGGAAACAAAATAAACCATCCAAAAGAGTAAGGACATGGGGAAGAAGCCATGCAGCTGAGTGAGCGGAGGAAGATGGGGCTGATGGGAATGATCTGCGGATGAAGGGCAAAGCAAGCGCTGAGCACAAGCCGATGGGGGAGAGAGTCAGAACACAGTCACAGCACGTCACAGATGAAGGCACGGCGACATTTAGTTGATTAAAGGGGTTAAATCTGAGGCGGGACACAACAAGATGAGCGCTTCGAGTCCACAGGTTTGCGTGCACGCCGAGACGTTCGGCTTGAGCATCGCAGACTCCCTCTCGCTGCGGTGAAGGGATGAAGTGGATGAAGCATGCACACAACCGTACTGAAGATACTGGACATGAGTGCAACTGAACCAGAGCGCCGGGCAATGCCAGAGCTCGTTAGATCGCTGTAAGTGCGTACTAATGTGAGCGGTGCGTCCGGAGGATCTGGAGCGGTCACTCACGCTGACCCTTTGTCTGCAGTTACTGAGTTAGTCCTGTCAGGAGGGGCGTCTGCTAGATCGGACATATGCATGTGTGTGACTATACACACACACACATAAGAGCATTTCTGCTGAACGACCTCATGCATGGGTTTCATTATTGAGTTAGTATCAGCGTTAATGAACACGGGTTTGCAGAAACTTTCCTACATGCCATGCAGCTGTGGGCGGGGCCTCGTGTTTGATGAGTCCAGTGACAGGCAGTGAAGAGCTACAGCTCAAGATAAAGCCCACCTCGCTACATCTCAATACTCTTAACTAAATCTATAGAGCTGAAATAAAAATAAATCAAACATTAAAATATTAAAAATGTATGCAAAAAAAAAACGAAAAATAAATAAATAAATAAGTACTAAAATGACTAAAACTGAAATGAATTTTAAAAAAACCTAGATAGAAATAAACAAAAACCAAAAAAATGCCAAAAGCACATGTTAAACTGATTAAAATGAAAATTCAAATAAAAATGGAAAGTATTCAAATGAGAGCTAATTATAACAGTAAATTACTCACAAAGAGGAGCACTGTTTTGTTCTGACAGTTGCTCGATTCTCGTCTGCCAAACAGCAGAAGCTTCCTGGCATCAATAACTCCTCCCTTGGAAGTTATAGAGGCTACTGCACTTCAGTAATAATTAATTGTTCATGTTTAATAATTAGGTTAGTTGTCCTGTGGGTATGTACACTAATGAAATCATCACTCACGCTTGTGACTTAACGAAGCAAACAAACCCAAAAGCGTGTGGCTTGTGTCGGCTCTGATCTGTTGAGTAGATCTGAGAGCCTCTTATAATAGGGGTCTGTTTTGCAGCCAGGTCTGGTCGCTCTGTAAACCCATCCAGGAGAAGTCAACAGAGCTGACATTAGCAGAGAATCCATCACATCAAGATCAGCTCCTCAGCTCATATGTTGAACTGAAAACATTATTTCTGAACGTCCAAAACGTTCTTTCAGTTGTACAAACATTCTAATTTGATAATTTTGCGAACGTTACTGGGTGTAAGATCTGAACCGCATCATTAAAGACCAACTCTGCATGAATGTTCTACTGACGTTACTGGAATCGCTCTGACAAAGCTCTTGAGTTAGTAATAGTTTCACTGGTTATACTGGGACTTGTAGAGTACAGTGGAGCTAAAGCTCATTTTAAGAAAACAATGTGCTATCCATTGAGTCTAAAATGCAACAATTTGTTTATTTGGCTTGGTAAAACCACTCAGAAACTGGTTAAAAGTTGATATTTTGTAACGATTGTATTGGTTTTTGTAGTGGAAACCATTCGAATGTCTCTCGTGGTCTCTCTGTTATTTGGACCAGCTTTATAGAGTTGCTTGAATCTTTACTGCCTGCCGCTGGGGTCATTTACATTACAAATTAACATTCATATCGCTTAAGAGGGTAATAAATCATACTGGGTAAGCTGAGTAAAGGGGAGGCACAGCCACAAACTTTCATCGTGCTCTGTCCAGAAACTTCATTTTGTCTTTACACGGACGAATCCACAACGACTGAGCGGGACTCGGCTCGACGCGAGGCACCGAGCGTTTAACCCGAGATCTTTCTGAAGGGGGGGGAGATGCAGGATGGACAAAACAAAGTCTAAACCATGATGGAATGAGACAGTGAAACGAAAGGAGTGGAGGTCTGTAGTCTGATCGCTACCTTGATACCAATGGGGTTTTGTGTAGTCAGTATAAGCAAACAGAATAGAAATAGAAAACGGAAATCCAGGGCAAACCAAAGTAGAAGACAATTAGAATGATATCTACCATATAATGCAGTTTGTTTACCATAGCGTGTCCAATGCCTGAGTGCTTTAGGAAAAAAAACAAGGGAAGGGAAAGAAAATATATAGAATAATGACAAATCGTGAAGTCAGTAAAGGTCTTTTGAAGAGCGGCGGTCTTAAACCGGCCTTCGCTCTCTCTCTGTTCCTAGCGTGGTTTTTGTGCCAGAACTAAAGAATCAACAGAATCTCTTCATCGAAGGATTTGTCAACCAAAACAAAAACATGACAACAGTATTGTTATTATGGTTAGTACGTCAGTACGCAAGTTAATTCGGAAAACAACGGATGGCCCGCATTCCGTGAATGACACGATGTTAGTCGTTTCAAAGGAACACAAACAGGTTAAAACCAAACACAAAATCCAAAATGAAACTGGAAGAACTTGAAGCTGTGGGGTTAGTAAGAAGACACAAGAGTTAGCGCAACCATTCTCCACATGAAGAAGAGGGGTAGAGAGGTCGGGGGAGGGGCTTATCGGAGCGGGAGGGGCTAGAGGAAAGGCATTCGGATTGGCTAGTCCTGTGGGTGGGCGTGGCCTGCTAGCGGGCGGGACTCTTTACAGGCCGTTTGGGCCAGACTTGGGGTTCGGAGCAAAGTGAGAAATCGCTCGTCTCTGGCTGACGACTGAAAGGAGGCAAAAACACAACTGAGTTAAACAGTGACACATCAACAACATCATCAGGAACGAAACAAAACTCATTAAGAAGGAAACATTTCCCGCTGTCGTCTCGGACCTGGAAGAAAAGACCGCTGTGACTACTAAACCTCAGATTCTGATCCAGACCCAAGCCTCCGCATTAGTGCTCATGACAAGAAATCAGGTCTAGAGCAGGATTTACAGAGTGACGTCATTTAACCAAATACATACTCACTATCATTCAAAGACTTTTAGAATGTTACAAAAGATTTCTATTGGAAATAAACTCTGTTCTTTTGAATTTTCTATTCAGACTGGAGGAATGATGCTGAACATCACAGCTGATCATAAACCATCTGCTTTACATTAGAATATTTATTTTACTGTGTAAATAGTTGGATCAAAGAAATGCAGCCTTACTAAACAAAAGTAACTTTCTAAAAGCATACAATTTTTACTGAATGCAAACTTTTATATTGAATTAATAAATATTGATTGTTGCTATGAACATTTAAAATATATTCATAAAATACATAATTTTTTTGTTTTTGTTTGAATCCAGTCTGGAAACACTTCCTCGAGCAGAGAACGCTGATTCTGTGTGGGCCGAAGAATAATTCAGTTTGATTGATTTGTAAAGCGCGTCTCTGAACACATATTGTTCCAGAAGCAGGTGACGGATGTGAGTGTTTATAGAGCCACTGAGAAATATGAAAATGCACTTTGAAAATCTGTGAATGTGACCTGCGTGTCTGTCAAGAAACCAAACTGATCGAGTGTTTGTGATGAGAGAATGAACGAACAAGATCACACACAGCTGGATTATCATAATGAAGCAGGGTTGGCTCTCATGAATAGGCATGACACACAGTGCATATTAACTAAGCTAAAACAACAACATACACAGGACATGAGCACACAAACACATCCGCACGTCTCAGTGTGAGACATCCTGGTCAACCAGCGCTCCATCTCTCTGCCTGCCCCGCATCTTCACAGACCTTAAGCTAGATTAAAACACAAACCAGTCAGTCGATGGCGTTGCTAGGTGACAAATTACAAGATGAAAATGATTGGGTACCAGATCGAGCTGCTAAGGGACGGATGGCAGGGAGAGGCTTAGGAAGACCCCGCCTCCAATCATCATCTCAGCCAATCAGCACAGTGCTCTCAAACACTCAGCCAATCACTGCAGCCCTCTGACTGTCTATGGTTATATTTAGAATAGCATTATGGAAAACAACCAGAAACTAGTGTGGATCTGAATTAGGAAGAATTTAAGTCCTGTTTAGTTCAGACTGTGTTTAATCTAGTCCTCGTTGTGTGGATTACTCTAAACGGATTTTAAAAGACTTTTTCTCTACACAGTATTCATGACATACAGTCTAAGACTATATTTATTTGAAATTGTGAAATTGACTTCTTTCAGAATTTCACATTTATTTCAATGGATCACTATTGCCATTTATTTTTAGGATTCTTTTTTTTTCTGCACAGCTTATTAACTAATATCATTATTAAAATGCATTGCATAAATGTTCATTGTGAAGATGAAATCCATTCAATCAATCCACGGTGAATGAAGATTGAGTGTTTAATCTCCAGTCGGATACTGCTCAGTGCTTTCACACAGTCTGCTTACTTTATTCATTTTATTTTGCTGTTAATTCTCTCTATATGTCTATATAGTATTTATTCATTTTTATTTCAGTTAGTTTTAGCAGTACGAGATCATTTGAGATATGTCCTCAAGACACACACACACACACTGATCCGTAGTGCTGGTCTGTGATGTTATATGATCAGCTGTCTCTGTTATATGTCTTTCGCTCTCACCTGCGCTGGGATATTGACGTTATGTTGATTCTCAGTAACGGCTGCCTGCAAGTCTATAATAGAAACGCTGAGGAGAAAATGTCACGACCTCTTCCTAGAAACGCCAGTGAGAATCGACCCTTACATAGTTCCCTATAAGGTTACCAGACACGTTCAGCATCCGTTGAGAGCAGCTCCATCTGAAGAGCCTTCATCAAATCAGTCCAAGACCATCTGATCCACAACTTCTGAGCTAGTTTTACAGAATATAAACATTCGTACATCAAGATGATTTTATTTGAGATGCAAAACAACTGAAGATATGAAGACTTGTTTTTATAAAAAATTATTAAAACTAGTAAAAATATCTAGTCAAAAATGATCTCGTCTTCCCTTTGAGTTAAGAAGATTTTTCTGACAGGTATTTGCTCTTGTTTGAAGCAGATCACTTCTTCAGTAAACATACAGTATCTGGACTTAAAAATGTTTAGATATTTGGATATTTGTAAACAGAAATATTGAGCAGGATATTCAAATACACAATGAAACTGAGTGGAATCAGTTTATATTGGTCTATTTTTTTAGATTATCAGTATTGATTTAATTATCAAAAGTACCTTAATAATATCAGCCCTGCATGTCGGATGTCTTTTGTTTTTCCGAGCTTGGATCTCCATGAAGGACAAACATCTGCACACCTCCACTGCTCACCACTTGGTGGCGATGTTGTGCTGCAGCCTTGCATTTAATTATTTATTACATTGATTTTCATTTATTTCTTTCCCTTATTCTGACTGTTATATATTACACACAGAACAAACACACACACTCACACTTTAGAGGAGAATTCCTCCTCTGTGTTTGTGAATGTCACAGTTACTCTATTGATTATCTGATGCACAGCTTTGAGTAAATGTGAGGTCAGTGTATGTCTGAATCAGATCAATAAACCAGCCACCTCTGACACACACACTCATGCGCACACACGCACACACACATGTTTTTGTTACAGTGGGTCTTTCCAATGACATCTATACGCTTTTACACTGAGCTGACGATATTTGCCATCCCCAAATTTCTTTCACAAATCCTGTGCATACTTTCGACGTCTAGAATTAAACGCAACTCTCAAACACTCAGTCATTAATCTGCATCTTCATGTATGAATGTATTCTCTGGTGTCTGATGGTGCGTTCGGCTCAAATCCTCCATTAAATCCCTTGGAAAAGCAGCCAGAGGAGGTCCGCCGGTCTCGGTCTGTTGGTTTTGAAGGAGTTTTGGGTAGCTAAACCAGCATAAACCAACAAAGCTGGTTAAGCTGTTTTTTAGAGGAGTGATTCTGAACCCAAGACTCCTTCGTTTTGTCTCTGAGGAGAATAAAGACTCGAGTGTGTAATTGAATTCAGTGGCGGACAAAAGATTTTCCCTTTTGTTTCCTCTCTGGATTCACACTATCAGCCAATAGCAATAGGCATTACTGCAGCAGACACGCCCTCGTGCCACAGCAGCCAATTACAATCGCTCTTATTACGGGGGACAAGACATTCGTTCCAATTACAATTACCCGAGCAGAGGCAGAATGAGCGAGGAGCGTAAGTGAAATCGATCGCATCTCCGCACTGCTATCTGCAACTGCCAATTACAGGAGCGTATTGAACCATTCTTCACCTTTATTCAATCTGTGTGTGTGTGTGTGTGTGTGTGTGTCAGATGTGCAGAAAGAAACCATGAGTGTAAGGGTGTTTCTCCAGCTATACACACATTTATGTCCCAGCGGTTCATTTCAATTCATATGAAGGTCAATCTAAAAGTGTGTTTTCTTCATCTGTCATTTTATTGTTTTACTCACTCCAAAAAAAATCCATCCTGATATCAACTATTAAAAAAATATATATATATATTTATTGTGTATTAATTCCAATCTAGTTGTAATTTGGTGCAAGCATGCAAAACATGTGAAAATGTGACTATAAGATTGTATTTAGGACACACCAAATGCTAACAGGAAGATATGCAGTTTACAAGGACCGAAGTAGGCATAGCTGAAGAATGGCCTATGCTTGTTCAGTATGTGAAGCTGGTTTGTGTTTCCATCCATGAACATGCATTATGTGTGTGTGTGTGTGTGTGTGCGAATGAAGCATCTCGCTGAGTCATCAGAGTCCGGACTGTGTTCGCTCCATCAGTTTGTGCTCGTAATGAAGCTCCTTTAATAAATGATGCCATTGTGTTGCACGCGGTTCAGGAGTGCTGCGGTAAGCGCTCTGTTTCTCCATATCGCATTCTGTGTCGTGTGCTGTTACTTTTTGTTCTGTTAATAGTCGTTTCTGTTCTTTGTTAGTGCGGACATGTAAAGTCCAATCAGGTCCGATCATTAAATGCCTGGTTTCAGCCTGTAGAACAAGACCGGCGCTCTCGTCCCCTAAGGACTGCCGACTTCATTAGGTTGGAGTCAATTTGAGACGGACAACTCTTCTCTGAACAGAACATTAAGTTAAGGTGCACGTAATGAAGTCCTGAAGCAGGAGGCATGGGTCTGTATCGTTCTGGATCAGGTCTAACAAGAAAACACACAGCGCTGCTCTCAGACCTGTCAGGAATCAGCCGCAGCCGCCGGGAAACACGGTGGATCGCAGGCCGTCGTCTAATCAACGCTTCCAGCCAACGATGAGCAATCACAGTGATTCCCGACGTCATGCGCATCTGTTAGTGATCAATATGAAGAAGCGATGGCTCGGTCTTACCTGTCGCAGGTTTCGCGTGACTTTAACATCGTGCCAAGCGTTGTCGTTAAACTTCCCGTTCACCGGTTCCACGAGCGCCTCGAAGGCGCCGGAGCCCAAGTTGATGACGAGCCAGACGGCGCCGCTCTTCAGCGACAGGTTGACGTAGTCTGCAGACTTCCCGGTGTGCAGCATCAGGCCGTTGCGCTGGAGCGTCCGGAAGGACAGTGTGATCTCATCTGTGCTGCTCTGGATGGGAGTCATGGACAGATCGTAACAGAAGAACTCGTTCCCCTTGAAGGTGGCCACCGATTCTTCTTTCCCTGCAGAGATGGAGAGAGAACATGAGCATCCTCACCAAATCTGACCCTGGAGCACAGTTGAAGTTGAGATCTATACATAAATAAGCTTTCTGTTGATGCATGGTTTGTTAGGATAGCACAGTATTTGTCAGAGGTTTAACTATAACCACCTTCAAAGTTTGCAATCAATATTACTAATCAGAAGTGAAGTTTTGATATATTTACAACAGGACATTTACAAACTATCTTGGAGCATGATCTTTCTTTCATATCCTAATGATTTGTGGCATAACAGTAAAAAGGATGATTTGAATGATTTGTTATACGATGGCACATCAGCTTCTCTCTCGCTACTCTACATTATTGAGCGCTGCCATGCAGACGTTGGCGTCTTTGTCGGTTCACAGCAGAACGCTTTTAAAGAAACTTTATTCATTCTAAGAGGGTTTGTGTCCAGTAAATGAAAGCACTTAAACTCCCACATTGCTTTGTGGATTTAGTACAATTTATATTCACAATTTAGCTTGATTTGTATTGGTTTTGCAGTAATTTGTTCTAACCGTGTTGAATACTTGTGAGAGTAAAGCTCAGAGCGAAACTCTTATTCCCAACCGCAGCAACCACAGACGCTCTCCTGGGAGACGCGCTCTTCTCCAGAATAAACCGTTTCCTCTGCTGTATTTTTCATGACTCTGCGACATATCAGGACACGTCATGTTTGTCTTCAGAAAGGCCGTATTCATGAGTGCTTTCTCTAACAATCCTCATGAGAAGAGCAGACAAACCAGGTCTGCAGCAGAAAGCTCAGAGAAAAGGAACGTACATGCATTCATTTCTAGAAGCTTTCATCCGGAGTGACTTACATTAGGCTTTCCCGCAGGTCCGCTCCTCCCGGAGAGACCCGGGGGCAAGCGTTGTGCTCAAGAGCGCCAAACAGTGTTTCAGAAGAATTTTAAGAGTTCACATCTACAACCTCTTGGAAATCAGCCCAGATCTTTAACCACCAAACCACAGCAGCACATTAATGTTTTAATATTTGGCTTAATTCAGGTTCAGCTCTTCTGAGGCTTCATGTTACTGGATTGTGTTGTCATGCCACTGATTCTGAAAATAGTGCAAATATTTTAAGCTTTAGTGATTTGTTTCAGTTTTCTTAATTAATTTGCCCTGGAGTGTTTCCTTAAGATGTAGCGCGCACACACACACACACACACACACAAATCCGTCCTTACCAAAAATAAAGAAATACAACTGTTGGAAATGCAGACAATGCCTGAAGCAACTCTCTCTCTCTCACACACACACACATACACACACACACACACAGGAATAATGCCAAATGAAACTGGGACCTTATACCGCAAATATAAAAACAGCAATTACAGAGTCTGTGGCTTTATGTACGTTGTTTGTTTAGCACACTTTTGTTTTCTGTACGCAGCTAAAACACAGATGAATGTACGATTATTTGTCACATCAGTGAAGCAGACTGAATCTCCATGTGCAAATAAACATCAGTTTGTGAGAAATCACAAATTTTGTTTTAATGGTAAAATAATAACAATCTCAATAAAAAATGTTCATTAAAAAGGTAAACTCAGAATTAAAGTAGTGTAAATGAAAACTCAGCAGTATACGGAGTATATATAATATATACAGTATATATACTGTACACGCTAGGGGTGTAATGATACACATATTAATATTGAACCGCTTGGTATGAGGCTTTCAGTTCGATAGCATTACAAACCGATCGGTTGAACTAATCCTATAAGAGCATATATCCTTCTAGACGAGACTAGTGCGCATGTGCACTGCCTGATTCAGTTTATCAAAACACAGAATGATCACAAAATTCAAGATAACGTGGCAGAAAATATTTAGTCCTACATTTACATAGTTTCATATAGTTAATCAATATCACAGAAAAAGGGTGTTTTTTTCCCTCTCTCCAAAAATTATCATGATTACAAAATTAATTTAAAAACTACAATAAGCAGGAAGTGAATCAATATACTTACATTACAGACAGAAAGGCAGGGCTGTCACCCGCTGGATGATTTCGTTTCACATTTAAAGGGGCAATATTATACGATATCTGTTTTTCGTCGTCTTTAGGGTGGCTTAAAAAAGATTTTTGGAAAATATTAATCTGCTACAATAAAATCAGCTGGAGTACTTCAAACTGGAGCTGCTGTTGTATTTGCTGAAAAGAAGACACCCTAGAAGACGGGTGAAGTATAGCTCAATCATTATTCAAAGTAAAAAACATTTGTTTAAAAAAAAAAAAAAAAATCAAGGAATTTCTTTGGCATTGCTTTCTGCTGCATTAAAAAAAACATATCAAACCTTGACACCATTGCATCTAATTGAACCGGAGCATGCATTTTGTGAACCGTCACAGCCCTGATATATTTACATTTGTTATAAATCAGTTATCATAAAGAAAGACCAGAAGCTCTCACTTGCTTTCAGCCTGAAGCTGAACACTGAACAGCACAACCAATGAATGTGAACAGAGACCGATCGATCCTGATTCTGAATGCAGACACGCATAAGAGAGAGATGAGCAGTCAGGATGATCAGACAGTTTAGTGTGGAGCTGAAGGAGCTTTAACACAGATTGATCCAGCCACTCCAGCTCCTCTGACCATCCGTCTGTCTGGATCTCTCTCTCTGTCCGCGGCTCTAGCTCTGCTGTGTGTTCTAGAGCTTTGACCTCTGCTAGTCCTCCTCTGTACAGCCCACAGACAACCTTCATTCTGTCTGCATTCAGAGCTGATCTGATCAGAACCTTTCTGTATTTTCTGTCTCTCTGTCTTCAGATGCAGCTGAAATCAGCCAAAACAATCTGTGATTCCACTGGTGCTGCTTCTCTTCTAACAGAGCGAGTTCTAACATAGCAAACCCTCTCACACACACACACACACACACACACTGTCTAATCCATGGCGCTGATCCCCTGAAACCCCTCAGGCAGAGGCAGGCGGGGCGGGACCTGCACTCTAAACAGGCTACTGTGATTGGCTGGAGTGCTGAAGCATCAGAGCTGTGATTGGATGACATCTGTGTCAGTATTGTGACTGATATCTGATCTGTGTCTGCTAATTAAAGTCATTTCTGCTGTACGCACGTGTATTTTCTTCTTTAAGTGGTCTAAGTTCTGACGTCCGTCGTGTGGTTTAGCTTGTTTACTCACGACTCAGGAATTCGTAAAGTCCTTTTGTCTCTTCATTTATTTTTTCATCAACGTTTAACACTTCTTCTGACATGAATCCACGTGGGTAACAACAACTTATTTCCTGTATCTTGAATGATTCCAGTAGTTTTCGATTACGGTCAAAAGCTTGTTTTCTCCATATCTTGGGCAGCTCACTAACGTCTAAACCTTTAATGCACGTGAACTATGAAATGACGTCACTAGACATGCGCTGTAAAAATCTGATATGAACTGGAAAATATATACTGATAAATAACACAATATAACACAAATAATGCTGATAATCAACTTAAATGATCAATTATGAATTATGGCTCTTACATTTCCAGCCCCTAACTGACAGGCAAGGAGACATTTTTAAAACAAGAGCCAAGCACTTTTAAACATTCACATTATGCATTATTTTAAACTTCTTAAATGTCCACCATTTGCTTTAAATGGTCCATATCTTGCATACTACAGAAACAGCCTTAGGACATAACTAACTGTCCATTTCACATACTGTATAAGCCATAACTTGTCGATGGGTCCTTCCTGGTTACTGGTCTTGGTTTTAACCGTCTCGGCATTTGATAAAGTTTAATCTGGTCATTATTCATTACCATCACTCTGTTCTTCTACTTGATAATGTTCAGTGCTTTACAGCTTTACGTAGTTCAACCTCTGCACCTATGAAATTAGTACCATTGTCGCTTCTCATAATCGACACCTGACCTCTCGTGGACACAAAACGTCGAATGCCATTCAAACAGGAGTCTGTGATCAATGAATGTGCAACTTCAATATGCACAGCCCGTGTTGTTAAACAGGTAAACAATACACCATATCTTTTCACATGACTTCTACCTTGTCTGACATGAAATGGTCCAAAATAGCCACTCCTGCATTGGTGAAGGGTGGATGATCCGGTGTTACTCTGTCATGAGGTAGTTCTGACATCTTTAGTTCACCAGCCTTTCCTCTGATAAAGCATATAATTCCTTCCGCAATGTCCAATTTTTTCATGAGTGTCTCTTAAGGTAAAAGTAGTGACGTGTGAGTCTTTAGGTGTCAGGCACTGCAGATCTACCAAGACGTCCTCCAACTCTCAGTATTGGATCCAGTTTGGTAAGCTTTTCACAGATTATTTGCCTTTTTGCAAAATGAAAATTTCCTCTTTGAATGTTTGACTTTGAATGAATTTAATGATTTTGTTTTCTGATCTTTTTAAGTCTTGTAGTTTTCTGCTGTGGGGTCATCATCACATTTATCGACTTTTTCTTCTGTGTATAAAAGCATGTCCTTCAGGCGAAGACTCCAGGCAACAGCTCTTTTCAACTTGTACTAGTCAGAGTAGTAATTAACCAGTTTTCTTACAGAATCTGTGCTTTCTGTGGCACTCACCAGATTCACTGAAACAGTCTGTTTAATTTCACTGTCATCCTCTTTCATTGACAGGTCACGTATGTTCTCAGACTATTTACTCTTTGGTTCTTGAGAAAGGAAGGGCCATGGATCCAGTTTGTGTTTTTCATGAATTTGTAACGAGACAAAGAATCTGCTGGACTTTATGAAGTATATACCTCCACTGCTGCAGCTTGGTTGACTCTCTTATAATGCCAATTCTATTCACAACGAACATTTTGAAACAAAGTCTTTCATTGTCAATGCATTTCAAAACAGTTATATTGTCAGTCCAAAATATAGAGTCCAACAACTCAATTTCCAGTTCACATTGTGTGAGTCCATCAGCATCTACCAACCTGAGGTAAGAGACGACTCCATAACCCGCCTCACTTGCGTCTGAGAAGTGATGAAGCTGTGCTGTTCTTGTACATTTAAAGTCAGCTGGTTTTATGCATCTTGTTACACTGAATTCAGACAATCGACACAAGTCTTGGAACCAGTCTTTCCAATTTTTTGCAAATTGTTCAGGAACGTCATCATCAAGATCTTTGCTGGTAATAAAACAGGTGCCAGGAAACCTAAGAGATCAAATATCGAACGCAATTGACAGGATTCCTCTTCTGGGGCCTCATGTATCAACGCTGCGTACGCCAGATTTCACGCTCACGTTTGGACATGTTATGTGTTTGGCGCAGACCAACACACATTCTCACGATGATAAATCCAGAAGTGAGCGTGCAACCTGGCGTACACAGCGTTTTTGTGCGTACGCTGTTTTGTGCTGTAGCTGTTACTCCACTTCCTGACTTATTGGAAGTGAGTGTCTTTGTAACACTTCACAATAACAGTAGATGAATTATCATTACTAATACAGGAATTAACAATTTCTTGACTATAACTAATGATGAATTAATCACGAGCTAACTTAACTACAACATGACTCGCGTGAATTACTGCATGAATAACGCCACATTAATTACATGTGAGACAGTGTTGTCTGTTTCTTTATCAACGTTTAACACTTCTTCTGACATGAATCCACGTGGGTAACAACAACTTATTTCCTGTATCTTGAATGATTCCAGTAGTTTTCGATTACGGTCAAAAGCTTGTTTTCTCCATATCTTGGGCAGCTCACTAACGTCTAAACCTTTAATGCACGTGAACTATGAAATGACGTCACTAGACATGCGCTGTAAAAATCTGATATGAACTGGAAAATATATACTGATAAATAACACAATATAACACAAATAATGCTGATAATCAACTTAAATGATCAATTATGAATTATGGCTCTTACAGCTGCGGTGATGATGTCCTGCACATCAGAAGCACTGAGCTGTCACACATTCTTACATGCCACACCATCACACTGTGCTAACATTAACTTACTGCTGTCCTTGTTTTTAAACCAATGATCAGGTCATAGGTGAAGAAAGAGAAGCTCATGTCACCCATCACTGGAAATGGAAGCAGCGCACTGTATTGAGGGACTTTAGACAGAGTTTGACAAATGCAGTAGATCATCTGATATTAAGAGAATGGAAAAAACACACAGAATGCAACTGACACACTTATATTCATACAGCAACACACACACACACACACTCACACACACTTACTAGTGCATACACACACATGCACTTACATCTGAGACACACAGCTGATGCATTTAAATGACAAGGAGTTTCTTTCTTTAAGAAGAAGAGAGTAAAAACTGCTGCTGACAGTTTGATTGATCGGTGTTTCAGCGTTTAGAGAAAACTCATAAAATGCTCCATATCTCTCTTTCAGTGCGAGCCGAATCATTTCTCTTTCTGTTGTGTCTCTGAAAACATTTCTTTTTTTTAATCTCTGTTGCACATATGATTCCTCTATTTGTGTACGTATGAGTATACAGTACATCTGTTCCACTCAAATAAAGTATATATACAGGTGTTAATTATTATGGGAATAAATGCATTAGAATGATTTCCACCACGTCCTGTCCGCCGGCTTACACCGATGCAGCAGCTGATGAACAGGATGCAGTCTGTTAGTTATATGAGCCTTAAATTCAAGATATGAAAAAAAAAAAAAAAACAATATCATCACACCAGAAAGATTGTGGTTTCTCCCAAACTCTGCCCCACAGAAAATGTGATATTGATACAATTATTTAATAAACAAGAAGTGAAGACCATGTAACACTTCAGACACATACTGTCAGTGACGTCAGCTTGCTTAATTTCACCAAAACCATCAGTCTGCCTAAACGTGGATCTATCTATAATCAGCTGCACTACTTTCTGTGTGCTACTTCTTTTTAATACAACTTTTGTGAATTCATATCAAAGCTCATATATTCACACAAGCATGATGAAGACTGCTCAGCTACACACGCTCCTGACAGCGAGATCATGTTCCTCCGTGTTCTACACATCCAGAAAACAAGATCCTTTCCTCCTGAGAAACTAAACTGTACGAGATAATGAGCCTCGTTCTCAGACAACATTTGATTCGATCCACTGGTGAAGAGTGAACAAATCTGACAACATTTACAAGCGGAATAACGTGTTTTCTGTTGCTGTTGTGGAATATATCCGTAACAGCGAGACAAGGAGGCGTGCGGATCCACCTGCAACTATTTATTAAAGCACACAGGAGAATCACAGGCAGGGTCGACAACAGCAAACTGGGACATAGCAGGCAAAGGAAAGAGAATAATCCCGATACGAAACGGCAAACAGTGTCCAGGAGAGCGAGGTTAGAGCGATAGTCTGAGAGCAGGCGAGGAGGATAATCCAGAACAGGTGAACAACGAGAACGGATCACAACGGGCACATAAACAATCCAACAACAACGAGCGAATTCACAGGAAACAGACGGGACTTTTATACACACTAGAGAGTAATGGGTAGTCATAGCGACAAACAAGAGGGGTGGAGACATGCAGGGTTGACATGGAAACATCTGGAAGCACTTCATAATACAAGTCCTTAATACAGATGGAGGGATAGAAGAGGAACATGGTCCGGGCTGGAGTGCCCTCTGGTGGCACTGCTATTTACTGATGGGGTAAAAAGTGAAGGAAAAACTTCAGAAGCAGGTCATGTGATGCTTTTCGGCAAAGACCCTGATGAAGACACATCATGTGTTGTTCTTTCTCTCTGTCTCATCTCTTCTGCTCATAAGCACGTGTGTGTGTGTGTGTTTTGGCTAATGCGGCCTCTCGCTGAGGGTCAAGCTCTTCACATGCGCCATTCGCTCTCTGAAGGAGGGTTTAATTGCTCGTTGCCGTGGTAACGCTGTGTTCTGCTCCGCCTCCTTGAGTCACAAATGCACCTGCTTTATTTCCTCTTTTCTTCATTTCTCCATTCCCACGTTTCATCTTCGCTCCCTCTGTGCATGTTTGTATTTTCGTCTTTACTTTAATGAGATGAGCTCATTACAATGTCAGTGTCAGAAGTATTTCAGAATCCATCGTGTACCATTATCTTTATTCAGTGATATGTGTGTGTGTGTGTGTGTGTGAGAGAGTGTGTGTCAATGAGCACATCTGCAGTATTAGTACCACTAATGTTTATATAGTTATGTGTATGTATATATATATATATATATATATGAATGTGTTTTGTTTCTGTTTATTTTTGGATGTATACTATATGTATATTTGTCCTTTTATTCTAATGTGTACAACGCTTACCCATCAGAATAGAATACATGTACCCAAGTATGTCATGCCAGTAAAGTGAATTGAACTGAATTGAATTGAGTGTGTGTGTCTCAGTGATATGTGTGTGTGTGTGTGTGTGTGTTTATGTGGTTTATGAGGACACAGATGTGTATAATGACATGGGTAT